>JARVZY010002088.1:0-267000 GCA_030686995.1 Artemisia argyi
TTTTCATTTTCGTATACAAAAAGTAAACAAATAATACAAGGGCCAAAAGTGTACAACTTTTTTTTTTTTTTTTTTTTTTTTTTTTTTTTTTTTTTTTTTTAAACGCAAGCCTGCTTAACGCACGTTAAGCCCTTAACGTGGGCTTGCCTTTCATAGGCGGTAAGGTAACTCGGTCAAAAATGGGGGTGCGTTAAGCCTTAACGTGGGGGCAAAAGTCACGTTACCGAACGCTCTAATGATAATGGGCCATGTACATTTGGTCACATGCACAGCCGCACAGGCCAAATCCGGCCTTGTTCTCAAATGACATGTGAGTGAGTTTTTTTTAGGGAAATTGGCAAAAAAAAGCATCATACTTGCCACTTTTTGTCATTGTATGTAGCATACTTTTTTTTTATTATAGCACTAATTTTTTTAAATCGTGCCATTGTGTATACTTTGTTACCATTTTACCTTTACTTTTTTTTTTTTTTTTTTTTTTTTTTTTTTTTAATAGAACTATTTTAACTTGGTGATCACTATTTTTTTTTTTTCAATGGAACTATTTTAACTTGGTGCTGAAAATATACCTCATTATTTTCAATAGAACTATCCTTCTTACGTGCTATATTACCATTTGCTTTTTATTTAATTTAATTAATCAAAGATGCAAATTTATCAAGAAACAATCACTTGTTTTTTGTAGACTCATAAAAGGTTACAATAATCTGACAACTTGATTTGAATTCAATCGAGGAAAAAAGTAGTGTCACGTCGCATCCTTTTTTTTCTTTCAAAATTCTAAATCGTTGTATCCTTTTTTTTTTTTTTTTTTTTTTTTTTTTTCAAAATTCAAAATGGTGCTCAAGCTTTTTGTTTTTAAAGTTATTCAATCTTGTTAATTGTAGTCTCAAAATTTCTTTTTTGCGGCTAATATTTCACATTACCACTATGTTTACCACAACCAATTTTGAATTTTATATTAACTTTGCTACCCGTGTGTTTTCTACACCGTCTCAACAACAATTAAGTAGCCCATGAAAGCAAAAAAAAAAAAAAAAAAAAATGTTAGGTGTTACAAAAATATAAAAATGTAAACTTAATATCTTATGATAAAGTTGTAATCCATCATACTCCACTGACCATGGTTGTCACTTGTCACAATGAAAGAAAAATAAGGATTCTTGTGTCTCACAAGGTTGATCTAAACCGACTCAATCGTATACAAATAATAAAACATCTTCAAAAAGATTAAAAAACAAAAGACCACAGAAATTACAAAATACAAACAGCCTCATTAATCTAAAGCCAAAAACACCCAACTACTTCAAAAAATTTAAAAACTGACACATCTTGAAAGATTTATATCCAACAGGTCGAGAGCCAAAGACAACAACCAACCAATTAATTTAAAACCAAAAACACCCAACTACCGATCTACAGACAACTTGGTGGTCTCGTCGCGGGTGGTCTTAGTGATGGAAGTCGATACTCTGTAGTAGATGGTTACTATGGTGGTGGACTGGTGGTTGTGTGCTTGTGTGTGGTGTTAGTCTGGTAGAGAGAGATAGTGAGAGATGCATATGAGTTATTTGCACTTGTGTGTCTTTTGTGTGAGGTGCAAAAGAGTTCATATCGAGTGTGTTTTGAGAGGAGCGAGTGTGTATGGCTTTTTATAATAGATAGGTTGCTCGGTTTTAATGGGCTATTATAGGCTTTTTAATAGGCTTAATGGGCTGTTACAATTATGTATTAATATCAGAGGGTGTTACAAATACGAATTTAAGAAAAGTTATGGGCAATTACAAGCTTTTAAGAAAAGTTATCTATCCCTTTTTATTGTGTAAGGCATTATTGGAGGCTATTGTATGGGGAGTGTTTATTACATGGCTTTTAAAGTCATAAAGTCTGTGAATGTAACATTGGTCATTTTTGTATTAGTCATAAAGTTATTAATAAAGTGTGTTAAATGGCTTGTTATTAATAGTCATAAACGTATTAACATGTATTCAAAAAATTATTATGGCTTGTTAAATGGCTTGTTATTTCTTATTTGGGAAATGTTTTTGGTCTTAAAAATTTTAAGACTTCCTCTTTTAGAAGTCCTAAATGCATTAGTATGTAGTATAGATATATATATATATATATATATATATATATATATATATATATATATATATATATATATATATATATATATATATATATATGCATATACGTATATATATATACGTATATATATATATATATATATATATATATATATATATATATATATATATATATGTATATATATATACGTGTATATATATATATATATATATATATATATATATATATATATATATATATATATATATATACATATATATATATATATACGTATATATATATATCTATATATATATACATATACATATATATATACGTATATATATATATATATATATATATATATATATATATATATATATATATATATACATATATATATATATACGTATATATATATCTATATATATATACATATATATATATATATATATATATATATATATATATATATATATATATATATATTTATATATATATATACGTATATATATATATATATATATATATATATATATATATATATATATATATAGATATATATATATATATATATATATATATATATATATATATATACGTATATATATATACGTATATATATATACGTATATATATATATATATATATATATATATATATATATATATATACGTATATATATATATATTACGTATATATATATATACGTATATATATATATATATACGTATATATATATATATATACGTATATATATATATACGTATATATATTGTGACTTTATCAACGATATCCCACTATTGCTTCAAAAACCCGCTTCTCTCTGGTGACAAATGGCGATCTCCAAAAACCCTAACTTATCCCAAATCGTTGCTTAATTCCTGCTCTTGATCATTACCCTAATTACGATTGTGTTATTGATTAATCTTTATTGATCGCTAACACTATTTTTATTGGGGTTAAGACGTGAGTCGGTTAGGGTTTCGATTTTCTTAGGGTTTTTTAATCGCTGTTTTTGATTTTAGGGTTCCGATCTCTAACTACTTTCCTATTCGTCTGGTCATTCATGATGGAAGTCGGTTAGAGTGTTACAAGTGCGTATATATTAATGTCTTAACTCATTTAAGGCAATCGATTAGAAGTGTGACGTTTTGCTTCTTGTTTTATTAGTTGCGAATCTATTTTCCTGTTTAGGGTTTCGTTTGGTTGTTGTTCTTTGATATGGAGAAGGTGGGTGTTAGTAATGCGGATGAACTTAGTGCTTCTGAACTTTTAAGATCGGTTGAAGCGACGAACTCGGTGTCGTATGTGACTATGAGGAAGCATAAGAAATCTAATAGGAATGTTATTGATGAGCAACCTGTGGAGCCGATTCCACATGGTTCTGGTTGTTCACATGATTCAGAAGTGGAGTCCTCTCCTAAGAGTAAGCATGATTTTATTGAAACTTTGTTTGGCGTATCTCTTAATACTCTAGAGGATATCGATGCTTTTGCTAAAGCTGTGGAAGCTGGTAACTATTCGGTGTGGGATACTTTGGATGAGGATGTTGTTCAAAGGGTTCAGGTTGCGGTCGATGGTTTGTGGAAGGCTTTCAAAGCCTCTCCGTCTGGTCCTTTGGTTGATGAGGATGTTTGTGAAGGAGTTAACGTGTCTATTCCACGTAGAGTAGTAGAAAAGGTTAGTGCACGCCTTGAGCACACTTTATATGGCTACTTTATTGGGAAGAGAATGACGTTTCCGGTGGTTGATTACTTTGTTAGAAACAATTGGGCTAAGTATGGTTTGAAAAAGATAATGATGAATGCTAAAGGTTTTTTCTTTTTCAAATTTGACACTCAAGCTGGTTTAGAATCTGTTCTGGAAGATGGTCCTTGGATGATTCGTAACTCTCCAATCATCCTTAAGAAATGGTCTATTGGTACTTAGCGTATGTAAGGAAGAGCTGACTTGCATTCCGATATGGGTTAAACTGCATGATGTGCCTATCCAAGTTTTTGAAGATGAGGGTATTAACTTGATTGCTTCATTTATTGGCAAACCTATTATGATGGATTCGTACACAAGCTCTATGTGTAAGGATTCTTGGGGTAGAAGCAGTTTTGCTCGGTGTTTGATTGAAGTGGGTTCAGCTGATGAGCTCGTGGATGTTATCACTATTGGTGCCCCCCTCTCTTACAGGGGATGGGTTTTCTAATGAATCTATCCGAGTTGAATATGAATGGAGGCCTCCTAGGTGCAATTCATGTAAGATTTTTGGGCACATCCATGAGAATTGTCCTAAAAAAGAAATTACTCCTCCGGTTGTTACTACTCATAATGTGGTTCCTCCTGCTGCTATGCTTGCTAATGATGGTTTCCAAAAGACGAGTCGTAAGAAGAAAAAAGGTAAAGGCCAGTCTGGTTTAGGGAGTCAGGTTGGTACGTCTGTTAAGCAGACTGTCAGGTATGAGCCTAAGAAGGCTCCTAGTGAACCCAAGAAGGGAGCTACTTATAATGTGCCTACTTCGTCATCTAAGTTGAAGTCTAAAAGTCCCTCTTCTAAGGGAGGTGAAGTGTCTACATCCAATCCTTATGATGCTCTAGCTACTGAAGAAGATGGTGATGATGAGTGTGTGGATAATGTGTATGATGAATCAGCTAATTTACTCCCTAACTTTGCAAAAGGTGGAAGTTCATCTTTCACGGATGCTGCTGGTTAGCTTTGATTAGTTTCTTTTTCTTGTTCTAGGTTCTTCTTGATTCTTGAGTTGTCAAGAGCTTTTGGCATGTCATAAGCTCTAGGTAGTTTGTTTATCAAGCTGTTTTAGCTTGAGGTTAATGTGGTACTTCAGCCACATTCCATTTGTACTTTAACGTTTTGGTTTTAATACATTTACCAAGGTGTAGGATTACTCCCCTTTACCCAAAAAAAATATATATTGTGACTTTAAATATACTTATTTACTAAAAATATTTATTTATAAATATTTTTGTCAACGTTATAATTATAACAAATAAACTAACACGTATGGATCATCGGTTCGTATCAACGTTATAAATATCTATGTAAAGTTATTTTGGAATATTTTAAGACACCCGAATCGATATCACCGTACTCGAGACATATCACATGTCATTTACGAATCAAATCTAAAACACCGATGGTAATATATATATATATATATATATATATATATATATATATATATATATATATATATATATATATATATATATATATATATATATATATAGGTCGCAAGTCGGAGGAATTTCATTGCTAGTCATAGCAATACCACGGTTGATTTACACACCTATCAGGTGAGTTCATGGTCTCATATTTTTAATTATTTCTAAACCCGTGGGGAGATACATGTTATAAATCGAACACAAGTATTTTTCTGTATGCTATGACTACCTGATATTGCCTAAGTTAACACCTGTGCAACAAGTCCCTCATATCACGAACCTTAATCACTTGCGAGTGAGCGCGGATATAGCTAATAGATCTATTGGAACGGCAGCCCATCTCTGTCAAAGTGATTATTTGGCAGGAGGTGTGCTATTTTCGAGGAACCATGGAAATTTTGCACATTTCTATCACCGAGGTCCCTTTGTTATCTACATCCCCCGTGGTGTAGGTAACTTTTATCTTTATGATATTTCGATACGATGTTAAGGCTTGAGTTTCGTGAGGCTTAGGAGCAATATGACACCAGTTTAGTCAAGACCGATCTATCTTGGCTTGTTTATTTCAAATGTTTGACTTGTGTTCACACTATTACTATTTAAACTACTATGGATTCACTCAACCGTTGTGTTGACTTTTTAAGCATTTTTATCTCAGGAAATTAGCAGGCATGGTGGCACGGAGATGGCAAAAGGGCACACAGGACCTCCTTTTTTATTTGAATAATTATATCATTCTTTTCAAACTCATCACTTCTTTTGCGAAACTATTAACATTTGGAAAATGTTTGTAACTCTGACTACTTTGAGTTTTCATGGAATGATATTGACTATCTTTTGAATTGTTTTCTATGAGTATGACTGTGTACTAAACTGTAACGACCCCGATTAGACTTCCGCTGCTTACCAAATTTTCAGGGTGTTACATATGGAGTAATTTTTTACTGTGCTTAGCCTAAGGTACAACATGTTACACACATGTTGCTAAAAACATCTGCTAAAACTACTTACAAACCGTACAACTTGATTTATGATGTTTCAGAACACTTATTGCAAGCCACTAATGTCCAATGTAGCCGATTCGATCATATGACTATTAAATCATCACCTAGCATGAACGTGGGTGATGGTCTCATTGTATACGGAGCCAACTCCACCACTAATTGATGTTGATGTCGAGTCTTTACCACAATTCAATTGTCTAAAGATGAATGCTGGTTGATTGGGAGAAGGAAGCTTTGTATCACGATTACTCAACATAAATGCTACCTCAGTCATTGTAGGCCGATCAGTAGCTGATTCTTGAACACATAGGATCCCAACGTGCATACATAATATAATTTCACGAGCATCAAACGAATTTCCTAAGGCAGAATCAACTACTGTTAAGGCTTTGTCTTGCTTCCATAGGTCCCAAACCTACAAACAACAGTACATGAGAATTTTTTTTTTTTTTTTTTTTTTTTTTTTTTTTTTTTTTTTTTTTTTTTTTGCATGGATAAATAATAAATAAAAAGAGAACGACTTACATGCCCGATCAAATTAACTGAGTTCTCTAGATAATAACTGTTGTTTTTCCTTCCACTGATTATCTCAAGAACTAGAATTCCGAAGCTATAGACATCAGATTTCACAGAGAAAAGGCCTTCCATTGCATACTCCGGAGCCATATAGCCACTACAATTATATATATTATCATTAGATAGATTGGACGAAAATTTATTGTGTGAAACTGCTACGAAGAAAACATACTATGTCCCAACAACTCTACGTGTTATAGCTTGGTCTTGATCCACTCCAAATATTCTCGCCATTCCAAAATCAGAAATTTTAGGGTTTAAATTTTCATCTAGCAAAACATTGCTTGCTTTAAGATCCCTGTGAATGATTTTGAGCCTAGAATCCTGATGAAGATATAGCAATCCACGAACGATTCCTCGAATGATCTGAAAACGTTTTTTCCAATCTAAAAGAGAACCTTTTTCCTGATCTAGAATACCATGCAATTGAACGTTTAGATATTTCAGACTTTAGATAAGTTGTATGGTTTTGAGAAGTTGTAGGTTGATGCACGCACCAAATATGAAAGAATCCAAGCCTTTATTTGGTAGATATTCATAGACCAACATCTTTTCTTCTTTATGGAAACAATATCCCAAAAGTCGTACTAGATTCCTGTGTTGAAGTTTCGCTATCAATGTTACTTCATTCGTGAATTCTTGCATTCCTTGACCTGAACTTTGTGATAACCTTTTGACCGCAATTTCTTGCCCATTTTGTAGCTTACCCTGAAAATTATTCGTTACCTAACAATATCCATTATAAAATCAATGCCCATGATCATAAGGAAGATGCTACCTTATAAACAGAGCCGAAACCACCTTCTCCAAGTTTGCTAAGAAGAGAGAAATTGTCAGTTGCAACAACGATTGTGCTCATATCGAACGCATGTAAATCAACATTTTCACCAATATCATTGTTCATGAAAGACCCTTCCACAGATTTTGAACTAGCAGCGAAATTGTATCCAGCCTCTTGTTTTGGTCGATTTCCTGTATAAAACGGTTAAGCATCAGTGAATAAGAGTTTTAACACATTGACGTTAATTTCATTAATTGTTCTTCTAGAGGCATAGGTTGAAGCCCTGGACCATGAATTGAACTATGAACTAGACACAATTTGTGGTCCTAGTATTTTCAAATTTGAAACTTTTGTTTTTAATTTTCTTTGTAAAAATTTAAATTCACTCTTAAATAAGTGAAAAACTAAAAGATAAGATACAATTACTTATCCTATATTGGTTAAAACTGATGTTAACACTGAATATAATTGGAATAGGTTTATTTCTTGTTGTAATTCTGGCTGTTTATAATTGGCTCCCACCGTTTTATCTAGATGTAGGGGCGTTCATCTGTTCGGTTATTGGGTTATTCGGTTATTCGGTTTGGTTAGTTTGGTTAAATTTTTTTCAGGGTAAAACCGAAAATCAAACCAAACCAACCGAATCGAATAACCGAAAACTGAACCTTTATAACCGAAAGCCGAACCGAATAACCCGATACATAATTTTAATTATTTTTTATTTCATTATATATATTTTTACCACAATTTTTTTTTCAAAAAGCTTAAATAATGTTATGTTTATATGGAGGAAGAGTTTTAGTAATTTATTTGTTCATATAAATACATCGAAAAAAATATATATTTATATGAATTCGATTTTCGGTTCGGTTTTCATTTTCAAAGTCATATCCAAACCGATAACTGAATATTTAGTTCCGTTCGGTTCGGTTTTAGCCAATTCAGTTCAGTTACGAATTCGGTTCAGTTTTTTTCAGTTCGGTTCGGTTACGGTTTTCGGTTACAATGGATATTACCCGAATCCGTGAACACCCCTATCTAGATGCATGATTAAATTTTTAATATACATATTTGAAGTACTTGTTATATCTAAAAGTTTGTTGTTTCTGTTTTCTTAAACTTGTGCATGTATGACTGTGTGAGTATAACTGTATGCGTGATGAAGTCCTGTCTAACTTTTTAACGACAAATAAATTCAATGATAAATAAAGTAAAACGTACCTTTCTTCTTCCTTATGCAGCAAAAAATTAAAAAACAAAAGACAATCCCTGCTGCGATCATTGGCATCCCAATGACCATATATAGGTTTTTATGAGAGCTCTTTGACTTCTTTGATAGAGAATTGGCTGAAATAAAAATCATAAAAAAGATTATGCAACAATTTAAGAGCCTATTATAGCTCCATATCGCACTGTGTGTCATATATCAAAGATGATACTATGAATCCTAAAATCAATAATAATTAAAATGAACACACAGTTTCATTATTGATAAATATGAAAGAAAAATTGACTTTGTGATACTTGTTAATATTGGTCATGAAGGAATTTGTAATGCAGTTTTGGAAAGTATTTATAAATACATGTTGAATAAGTCTTGTGTTTATGTTTTGTCATTTTTTATCGTAATTGCTTAACTAATTTTTGATTTCATTAATTGCTATAACTCACCAATAAAGTCATTTAGGATTCCATTATAGAAGTTTTAAAACTACCATGAGTTTTTGAATTCTTCGATTTGAAATTATTAATTACGTAAACTATTTATGAAAACAATAAACTTTTATTATTATTTTCCTTTATAACCAATCTTATTTTCGTTCACTTTAATAATATTAGTGTTTATTCAATGTTTTGAAAACAGAGTCTCTAATCGATCTGGTCGAGTCACTGGGTTGTAGGTTCGACCACCGAGTCAACTCGGTCTTCCACAAGAATTAAATTTATATATATTTGAAATGATACAAAAAAAGTATATAGTTATGTATATCTTTAAAACCGGGTTAATCCGTGTCACTTCAAACCCGACGGGTCTAACCGAGGGTTTTGAAAATATAAAAACTGGTTTAATTGGACTCGTTTTTTTGACCAAAATCGGTTTAGCCGGTGGAACCAGCCGGGTCGAACAAGTTTATTTTTTGGTTTATAACTAATAAACGTTTTTTATCACTACAACTATTTACTACTATAAAATCACGTTGCTATGCACGGGTACTCGTCTAGTAATTTTCAATATTGCAAAAATTGGCCGAATCGGCCGATTAATCGTTAATCGGTCATATACCTTGTTGATTTTTAAAAATCGGTGAAAAAAACGGCATAGGCAAAAAAAATCGGTCAAAAACCGGCCGAATCAATCAAAAATCTGCCTAATCAGCGAATCGGCAAAAAGTCGGCCGAATCGATCAAATTTAAAAAAATAAAAATTGAGGCATCTTACTTAATTTAGGATCGTTTATTTCACTTATAACGCAAAATGGATCTCATAATCAGAATTGGAGCCTTTTATTGAGGTTTGAAAACATAGTAGGCTTGAAATCAGTTAAGATCTTTAATTTGCTCTAAAAAAATACCTAAAACATGCAAGAATGCCAGTCCGATTAATAACCGATTAATCCCGCCTTGTCCGATTAATCGTTGCAGGGTGGTCGACCGTCCGACTACCGATTTACGATTTTTGCAACATTGGTAATTTTATAAAGTATTATATAACATAAATAAAAATATTTAAGATTGAGAAAAAAAAAAAAAAAAAAAACTTTAAAAATAAAATTTGACATTTTTTTGAGATGAAAAAAAAAAATAAATAAAAAATAAATAAATAAAAAAAACCGGGCAATAAGGACAATTTTTTATAGGGTCTTTAAACCACTAGAGCCAATTACAAATTGCTTTTTTACGTCTATTTGAGATCTAATTGTAAGAGAATAAGTTGTTATCCGTTCTAGGGATTCGTCAGTTTTTGGTTGCTCATGCTCTCTTCTCTATGCATTTTATATTTAAACATTTCATTATAAATGAAAAACCAAATTGAACTAAGATCGACTATGGCGTGTCTATGTTTGTTGCCAACACATGAAATCTCATACTTTGCGTGCTCAATCAAAGTTATAGCATTAAAAGCGATTGGTGTAGCTCGTTGTTGCCTCTCGTTGTTCTGACGTGTAAACTTCAACGGTGAGCCGTTGCTCGCCACTGCACCGGCCCCCCTTGCCGTTCTCCGCCGTTAGATGGCTACTCGTGGGCACGGCGAAGGAAGCAATCTGACATCTTGTACATTTTTTTTTTTTTTTTTTTTTTTTTTAATTTATTATTTATGTTATTGTATTTGTTGTATAGAATTATAATATCATATATCTTACTTAAAAATATGTTTGTATTTATATATGTATATGTGTTTTAATAAGTGTAAATACTTATAGTTTACTTATGTAAGATTAATGTTGTGAATGAACCTAGTTTGATTTTTATGTGAAATCAATATATGCACAACACACACACAATCATAACAATATACTAGAAGCAAATAAGTAAGTAAGTAAAGAGTGAGAGATGGAAAGATCAAACCGAGAGACAAAGGATTTATAGTGGTTCGGCTACAAGGACACCTTCCTTGCCCTACTCCACTCCCCGAGCACCGAGCTCGAGAGTTTTCTTCACTTAGTCAAAAGCCTCCCTTATGGCGGAGAAAACCGTACACACCAAAACTTACACCAATTTTCACACCACACTTTCTTCACACCTTTTCACTACTTCTATACTTCTTCTTCACACCACAAGTAGTTCACGTCTTCACAAAATCTTCACAACTTCAAGAACTAACAACTTCACAAATTCAAGGCTCTAACTTCTTCACAACTTCAATGCATCAATCTCTTTACTTGAAGATCTTTATAGATAATGCACTATAATGATGCTTCAACAACAAGGCTTCAATGTCTTCACACCTTCTAGTCTTCTCTACTTGGAAGCTTCAATATCTTCATTACTAATTACTTATATCTAATATCTCCTATCACCACTACTATACAACACTACTTCTTTACTTCAAGTTCCACTTCACACTTATAACAATTCTAGATTTTATGTCTAAATCTAGCTAACTAATACATACACCTTATTCACCAAAATATGAAGGATTAACAAGATTAAATAAAACAACCAACTTAGATAGCAAGATGATACTAAGTTGTAATACTTCTAATAGAAGTATTCTTCTCTTTGCACTTGAGTGTTGAGGCTTGAATCACTTTGAAACAAAGATCAATGTATATAATGATCAAAGGATTTTTAGAGGATGGAGATGGATGTTTAGATCAGAAAGTTTTTAGTGCAAAAAGGTGAGAAAAATATGTGGAATGATTCAGTATTTAAAGGGCTAGAAAATACTGTTCTGGAGCGTGCCGGTCCCTTTAATGATTAAGGGGGCCGCCTAGTATAATTAAGGGGGCCGCCCTACTGGACGTTGGATTTTCTTGTCCTTTTGTGAGGGAAATTTTTTTGGATTAGATTTGCCATTTTTGGTTGAAAATTTGAATTCATAAATTTGTAATGAATTAAACATATTCTTTTAATACCAAAAATGTTTTATAAAAGATATAAAATGTTTTGCGACATTTTATAAATGTTTAGTGATTAACAAAAGTGTTCCTTTGATCTTATAATGCATTAGACACTTTGTTTATTCATACCTTAAGTGATTAGATGGTGAAAGTGAATATAAACTTACTAAATACGTGTTTACGTCATGATCTTTGCTTTGATGAGTTTTCGTTTTGTGATTATCAAAACATAGAGATATCGAAAGATATGAATAACCTTTTTAGTCAATTATTTATATCAACAATCTCCCCCTTTTTGATGATTACAAAACCTAAACTCATTAAATCTAAAAATTAGTTTTTAGACAAGTATTTAGTGAGTTTATATTCACTTCTCCCCCTTTTTGTAGAATCAAAAAGGTTTAAGCCAATAAGATGAAAGCTCCCCCTCGTTTGAGGGCACCAAGGGTTCGAGTATTGGAATTCTTGCAAGAAAAATATTAGAAGCACAAGCATGGCACAAGCAAACACACATAACAAAATATCAACTAATAATAAGCATGACAAAAGAGAATTAGAAACTCATATTAAATCATTCAATAATAGAAAATGATTATGTCAACCCATAATCATTGTTACAAAAGCCATAAAAATAGAGTTCTAAACTAAGTAGAACATCCTAATGTGCCAACAAGGAGTGTCACCAAACTTTCTTGAATCACAAAATGGTTGAGGAGTTTTATTTGAAAATGAGAAACATAAGCATATAAAATGCTTGGTGGTTTAGTGGAGGTAAACTTTTTGTTGCATGGATGTTGGTGAGTTTGGAGATGTGGAGCTTGGAGGTGATGGATTTGAAGTTAGGTTTGTTGGTTGAGGGTTTTGATGTTGTTCAAGTGATGGTGTTTGTTGAGATCTAGTAAGAAGATACTCAATCCAAGTGAAGTGCTTATTCAAAGCAATTGTTTGTTTTTGGAGGAAGATGCAACAAGGGCAATTGTTGACATGCTTCTCAATTTGGTTTGTGTTGTGTGGTGATGAGGGTGAGCTTGATTGAGGTGGATCCAAATTGCGTTGAGCAAGATGTAATGCTAAAAGAGCACTAAGCTCATGGGTTTCTTTTAGCTCCTCAACGAACTTCAAGTGTTCGGAGGAAGGTGATGGTGGTGGAGCATGATAGTTGTCTTGGGTGATGGTTTGAACATGCAACATAGGAATGGCATGTGAAGTTGAAGGAGGTGGTGGTGGTACTCTTGGTGGTGGAGACATGGTTGAGCTTGGATAATCATGAAAACATGATATGGGTGGAAGATATGCTTCATGAGTGGATGGTGTTTTTGTTGAATGAGCAACATGAGAGGTATTGGTAGTGAGATTGGGATTGTTGTTTTGGGATTGTGCATGCTCATCATAAGAAGAAGCATTCATAAAGGCAATAGTAGATGATAGGTTGTGGGATGAATCATTAGTGTGGGTTTGAGGTTTAGTTGGTTGTTGACTTGGAACAACATCACTTGAGTTGTGACAAGAATCAAGTTTCCTCCTCCAAATGGGTTTGACGGAGATCCTTGCGGTTCTTGAAACCTTGGGTTTTTGGTTGTTGGGAGATGATATGTTTGAATGTGATGGCGTTTATGATGGGAAGAAGGTATTTATAGTGTATGAAGAATGTGGTTTAGGAAGGTAAATTTTGGGGGATAGTATGGGACAAGATATGTTTGTGAATTTTGGGAAGTATAGGGTGAAAATGGTCAAAAAGTGATAAAGAAAACAGTAACCCCGACCATAAGATGGCCGGTCCCCTTAATTAGGAGCTGATCCCCTTAATCATTAAGGGGGCCGCCTTAGATAATTAAGGGGGCCGCCCATCTGGTGAATTCCAGAATGCCAGAATTGGGTTTTTGGCAGAAAATTTTCAGAAAGGTTGTGTTTTTGGGTTTGGATTCAAGTAAGTTTAACTCCTTGAGGCAACATAGGATGTACTAATCATATATATAGGAAATGTTATAATAACAAATAAAGTAGACAATAAATTACCAATTTTCATGCAATCTACTTATTGGCCAATTAAGTTATACAACTAAGGAGGCAATAAAATATGCTAACCATATATTTAACTATATCAACAAGATAATATATGGGCTAGTTTGAACATATTAATGAGTGCCTACAAGTGACAAACAAGAAGTAATGATTGTATGGACTTCAAGATTTGTTACAAACAAGATCCATATAGGCAAACCAAGATTCTCATGAAATGATTTGATTAAATTGTGAATGTCATTTTATAGAAGTGTATGACACATGTAAGATAATCAAATATGGTTTTAAGAAAACGTTTTTAGTTTTATTCAACAATGCTTCAAAATAATTTCAAGTGCACATAAGAGTAAAACAAAATTGAGTTTTGCTTCATAACATGTTGTCAAATTGGATAAAAACAATTTCAAATTTTGACTTTGATTAACATAAGGTTATGGTAGCTTATAGTTAAATATGTTGTTTGAAGTAGGATTAAGTAGATATTTGAAAATTTTATTATTCAAAGTGAGAGGTTTTAAACATGGTATTCTATTTTTGATAGCAAAAATCATAAGTAAAGGTTTTGAAGTAGAAGCAAATCATGTTCAAGAGAGTCGGTTAAGCCCATTGTCACATATAATCATCTTTAATGGCAACTAAAGGCATAGATGAGTGATGGTAAATTCTAATGATCTTAATGCAATAAGATAATGAGGAATAAAGCTAATCATCTATGGTTACAATATTAATATGTATATATATATATATATATATATATATATATATATATATATATATATATATATATATATATATTCAATTAATCATAGAATTAAATGCTAACTAGTCTTAATTATAGTACATCAATTGATATAACACAAACGGTCATTTAGTCTACATGATAAGCATTCTACTATTGATCATAGATGATATCCAACATAAATGATGAATAAGAGAGTCAACAAGTCAAATTACATGTATACATATATTAGTATTAATGATATAAGAACATGGCAACCTATAAATTTAATCATATTAATATACTAATTATGGCATACTTTGATACAATATGTAATTAACAAGTTTTTGAAGAGAAAACTTATCTGAGGTCCAGCTTAACCATAAGGATGGGCATAAGAAATAAAGTAGACATCTTCACAGTAGCAAGTCACAGTCATAACGCGAAAGCATACAAGGAAGTATGATCCGAAAAACGTAATCAAACACAATGAGCATCCAAAGTCGTGAAGAACAAGAGTAGTAGCGCTTGAACCCTTCATCATGAGGTAGTAAAGACCACAACAAGAAACCAATACACAAGTCTTCATATGTGTGAAAGCAAAGAGAGCAAATCCGAGAGAAATGTTTCTTCGTTCGTTTACCACCTAAACATGAAAAGGAGCTTGGTCCCCAGATACTCATGGGTCCGAGATGATTAGTAGAGAACATCCAATGCATTTAAATGCACATGATGAGGATGTCGTCGAGAAGTACAAGAATTCATCAATAGTTTGTTTTAACAAACAAACAATGACTTTCTTGACTAGAGTAATAAACAATGATTGTAAATAATAATAGTTCTAAATTTCTCCACCAGGTTTAACAAATTTTATTTGTTTTGATATATTTGTTGAAGAATCATTTGCAGTAAATCCTAAACCGGTTTTATCATAAAATGACTTTTGAATGTTAAGAAGATATTTTAAAGATTTAGAACTATTTTCGAATTTTGCTAATGTTTTTGCTTTTTCATTTTCCATTTTAATTTCATGTTTGTAGTCTTGACATTTTTTACATTCAAGATCAATTTCAATATTACTTTCAAGTCTAGACATTTTATCTTCTAAAATAATTTATTTTTCAAAGTTGTTTTCAGCGGATGTTGAAGATTTGTTTTTAAAAATAATTTTTGAGTCAATGTTGCAAAAATGTTTGAAGTTGTTTTCCATTTTAAAAAATTCTAATATAAATTGATCATAGCAAAAATGTTTAGTTTTGGATTGTACCTTATTTGTAGTTGTACATTCTTCACATGCTATACGGTAATCAATTCCATTGTCCATGTTGCTCCATGTTTTGTTTGTAGTTTCGCTTGGATCTTGGAGCATATAATCCTTGCTATCGAAACTTGTATTCACATTTGTTTGAATATTCTTGCAAGCCATATTTTCATCATCTTCTTCGTCCTTGTTGCACCGTAATTTATTAACATTCTTTCTTCGGTTTTGACACATGTGTTTTTCTTTATTTATACCTTCAATGATCACATTTGAACTAGTAGTACATGTGTTTATTTCAACCAAATATTTGTCTATCAAATTTTCTAGAGTAACTAATTCTTGTGCAACATCAAGTTTATCATCTTTGGTTTTGCATTTCACTTGGTGAATTTTTAAAAGACATTTCCAAATGTCATTTGCCGTTTTACAAAAGAGTACTCTTTCATATTCAACTCTTGGTAGAGTTTTGTAAATTATTAATTTAGCTTTAGTATTTTTATCACTCTTTGTTTGAAGATTATTATATTGATTTTTCAAAATCCATTTTAGTTGGTTGAAGATCACCAATTGAAATGATATGCCAAAGATCAAGATCTATTGATTTCACATAATTATCAAATTTATTTGTCCATTCAAGAGAATAATCATTTTCAAATAATTGTGGTTGTTGCGTAAATTCCCCTTCTAAATATTTTTAAAATTCCATAGATCGTTACAAGTTTTAAAATACAATCTATTTAAAAAATCTTGCTAGACGTGGCTCCTGATACCAACTGTGGAAAACTAGAAGGGGGGGGGGGGGGGGCTTAAATAGTTTTACGTCTTTTTCGTTTAATAGAAATTTGCTTCTAAAGAATTGAAGCAAATTGTAAAGACTTTTAAAGCTAAAGTGTAGATATATATTTATTCACATTTATCACATAAACGCTACTTGTTTAAAATGTTAAGTAGGAATTATAATATCATATATCTTACTTAAAAATATGTTTGTATTTATATATGTATATGTGTTTTAATAAGTGTAAATACTTATAGTTTACTTATGTAAGATTAATGTTGTGAATGGAACCTAGTTTGATCTTTATGTGAAATCAATATATGCACAACACACACACAATCATAACAATATACTAGAAGCAAATAAGTAAGTATGTAAAGAGTGAGAGATGGAAAGATCAAACTGAGAGACAAAGGATTTATAGTGGTTCGGCTACAAGGACACCTTCCTTACCCTACTCCACTCCCCGAGCACCGAGCTCGAGAGTTTTCTTCACTAAGTCAAAAGCCTCCCTTATGGCGGAGAAAACCGTACACACCAAAGCTTACACCAATTTACGACACTAAGCAAAATGTCGAGTTCTAATCGTAGCTAGAACCAATCTCACAACAATTTTCACACCACACTTTCTTCACACCTTTTCACTACTTCTATACTTCTTCTTCACACCACAAGTATCTTCACGTCTTCACAAAATTTTCACAACTTCAAGAACTAACAACTTCACAAATTCAAGGCTCTAACTTCTTCACAACTTCAATTCATCAATCTCTTTACTTGAAGATCATTATAGATAGTGCACTATAATGATGCTTCAACAACAAGGCTTCAATGTCTTCACACCTTCTAGTCTTCTCCACTTGGAAGCTTCAATATCTTCACTACTAATTACTTATATCTAATATCTCCTATCACCACTACTATACAACACTACTTCTTTACTTCAAGTTCCACTTCACACTTACAACAATTCTATATTTTATGTCTAAATCTAGCTAACTAATACATACACCTTATTCACCAAAATATGAAGGATTAACAAGATTAAATAAAACAACCAACTTAGATAGCAAGATGATACTAAGTTGTAATACTTCTAATAGAAGTATTCTTCTCTTTGCACTTGAGTGTTGAGGCTTGAATCACTTTGAAACAAAGATCAATGTATATAATGATCAAAGGATTTTTAGAGGATGGAGATGGATGTTTAGATCAGAAAGTTTTTAGTGCAAAAAGGTGAGAAAAATATGTGGAATGATTCAGTATTTAAAGGGCTAGAAAATACTGTTCTGGAGCGTGCCGGTCCCCTTAATTAGGGGGCGGTCCCCTTAATGATTAAGGGGGCCGCCTAGTATAATTAAGGGGGCCGCCCTACTGGACGTTGGATTTTCTTGTCCTTTTGTGAGGGAAATTTTTCTGGATTAGATTTGCCATTTTTGGTTGAAAATTTGAATTCATAAATTTGTAATGAATTAAACATATTCTTTTAATACCAAAAATGTTTTATAAAAGATATAAAATGTTTTGTGACATTTTATAAATGTTTAGTGATTAACAAAAGTGTTCATTTGATCTTATAATGCATTATGTGGAAAACTAGAAGGGGGGTTGAATAGTTTACCTCTTTTAAAATCCTTTTTCAACTTAAATATCCTTTAATAACTTAAGGTTTGCTCAATAATATAAACACACCATTATATGTTTGTTTCTTTCAAAAGCTTTTAGTGTGAGTATCAATTCTAATTATACTTGTTTCTTGCTTTGAAAAGCTTTACTTGTGATGATCATAACTTTGCTTGTTTAGTTCTTTGAAAAGCTTTTACACTTGTTTGAAAACATAAAGACAACTTTACTTGTTTTACTTCTTTGAAAAGCTTTATATGTGATTAACAATTCTAACTAAATAACAACATGCAATAAGCAAAGATAGAGAAAGAAACGATCAAACAACAACACGATTGTTTATCGTGGTTCGGCTACAAGGACTCTTTTTCCTTGCCCTACATCCACGCCCCGAGTTTCCAACTCGAGAGTTATAAACACTAATCAACAAGCTCCTTTCACCGGCGGAGAAAACCTTACACGTCGATTATACTTTTACCGACACAAAGCTACATGTCGAGTTCTTTTACAAGGGTACAACCACTCCCACTCGTCGCTTACACTTTTACCGACACAAAGCTAGATGTCGAGTTCTTTACCAAGGGTGCAACCACTCCCGACACACTATGTATTTTCAGGCCTAAAATACTAACCACTTACTTCTATATACATGACACACATGAAGTATAAACTACCAAAGCTTATACATGACCAAGCTACCAAGACTTGCAACTTTAGAGTTGAAGCTTGCAACTTCTTGAATGATCTTGTGGAGTTCCTTGCTACATAAGAGAATCACACAAGTCAAGGGTTACTGAGTTAGTTGAGAGAATATGTGAAAATATGTCCTAAAGGGTTACACAAAACAAACAAATGATTTGGTATTTATAGCCAACTAAACTGCAGTTCTGGCGGATCAGGCGGAACCCTCAAATGGGTTCCGCCCGTGTACCCCCAGGGTACCGCCGGGTCTGCAGTAGGTTTTTGCAATTACTCTTCAAACCAAACAAGGTCTTGTCTCATAACTCCTAGCAACCAAACAATGTCACATTACTTAAAGCAAGTCAAACATGAAACTTGTAAGCAACAACAAAGCTAGTCAAACACATTTCTTACCATAAATGTATAATGACAAAACTTGCCATAAATGTGATGTGACTATTTCTAATTTAAGAAATAAACTTGTGTTTAGTTTAAAAGGAAATGTAAACCTTAGTTAAACAAGACTTAAACACTTCAAGTGATGATTTACTCTTAGCTAAAGTTCATACTTTGTCATTAACAAAACTTAGCAAAGATCGTAAAATATAAATAACGTTTTTAGGCGATATTTGTATTAACAATCTCCCCCTTTTTGTTGATGACAAAACATAAACTTTATTTAAAAGTAAGCCATAAGATTTAGTGTTAAGTCTTATAAAGTTAGTAGTAAAATTTGTTTTTGCAAAGAGTTAGCGAAGCGGAAATATTAGAAGTAGAACAAGTTTACTCTAAATTCTCCCCCTTTTTGTCGAAACAAAAAGTAGAGTAGCGAAGCGGAATAATGGCCATGCTCCCCCTTGGTCGATACTCCCCCTAAATAGAGTGCCAAGAATGGAGACATGGATTTTGAACCTACAAAAGAAAAGTTAATTTCCGCACAAGACAAGTCATGAAAGAATTTCATGTCTAAAACACAACTAAGAGTTGTGAAGAGAAATAATGCATTGCTCATGCTCCCCCTTGAATATTACTCCCCTAAATGGAGTTTCAAGGAAGGAAAACATGAATAATGAACCTACAAAAAGAGAGGTTAGCACAAGATTTATGTATGGTACCATGTCAAGGTATAGTTCACTCATCATACCTAAATGGTCAACAAACACTTCAAACCTTGTTGTAGAATTAATTTCATTTAACTTGTAAAATTTTGACTCTTAGAGAGTCAAAGACACAAAATTAAGATGACAACATCCTACAAAGAAAAACTAAAAAATAAACTAAGAACATAAAATGCTACAAGGAAATCATCATTTTCCTTAATGAGAAACATTATCCAAAAACAATGATTGGGTTGTTTAGGAATGAAAATGTGGATTGAGGGTTGTATTGGGTTTTATTTAGGGATGTGAGGAGGTGACTTGGTTTTGCTTTGTTGGTTAAAATGGGGACTTTTTCCAAAAGAAACGGTTTTGTTTCATTTTGGAGACTCTAAGGTTGTGGTGGATGAGACAAGGATTGAAGTTGGTCCAAAATGTGGTTTAGAATAAACCTCATCTCTTCGGTTAACTCGCGAAGTTCCGTTCGACACCTTTCACTAATGCCAGCGGTTCTTTCGCAATGTCCGCAATTATGGCGGAGAAAGTATGGTGGAAGAGAGGTTTGATTTGTTGGTGGTGGATGGGTTGAACTTGAAGGAGCAAATGTGGATGGTTGAGAGGTGTATTTGCTTCCTTCATTTGTTGAATTTAATGTCGTATTGAATTCCATAACATGATTGATTTGAGAATCAACCATTTGTTTGAAGGCATTAAGGTGGTTTAAATGAGTGTTTATTTCCTCATTCATGTTTGGGGGTTTTTCCCACATTGAGGCTTCTATTTTCTTATAGGAAGAAAGTAGAGAATCAAATTGTTGGGGAGGTTCTTGTGGTGATTGTTGTTGTTGTTGTTGTTGTTGTTGTTGTTGTTGTTGTTGTTGTTGTTGTTGTTGTTGTTGTTGTTGTTGTTGTTGTTGTTCTTGTGGTTGGACTAGGTGACGAAAACTTGGTTCTCCGTAAGGATCACCATGAAGGTTTTTGTAAATGGGGTGAAACACAAATGAATGTGAGTGGGTATGACCTTGATCATTTGGAAAAATGGAAGGTCTAGCATAACGGTAAGCCAACCGTTCTACCATAGATGGGTAACGAGGTTCATCATTGGGTTGCTCATTAGGTTGTTGTTGAGTTTCCGTTGGAGCAATGGTGTCAAAAAGTGAGAAGGATGGTGGACTTGATGATAAATCATCTAAAGTTTCCAAATTGGGTGTTGGTGGTGTATGGAAAAGTTCCATTGGTGTAGGTGTTGGTGATTGAGGTGAAGGAGTTTTTGATTTAAAAGCTTGTTGGGAAGGTGAGGTTGACACACTTAAAAGTCTAGTTGGTGATGGATTAGAGGCTAGGTTTAAGTTGCAAAGTGGTGGAGAAGGTGGTGGAGTGGCAAGATTGAGCAAATCTTGAATGGTGATCACATTGGTATTACAAGGTGTTGAGGGTGTAGTTGAGGTAGTAAGGTTAAGAAAATCTTGGATAGGTGAAGAGATGTTTAGTGAGGCATCACTTGATGATGATGAGCTTGACTTGGTGGTTTTGTTGAAGCAACAAGTTTTCACACTAATCCTAGTGGTTTTAGCATATAATTTTGATGACTCGGATGAGGTGTTGGATTTGGTCATTTCAAAGGTTTTGGCTTTGGTGTTTTGAGAGAAGAAGATTTGATGTTGATGGTGTGATTTGAATTGTTGCAAACCTTTCAAATTTATAGGATGAGAAAAGTGTTGAAATAAGTGTTTGGATTTGATGTTTTACTATTCAAAGATTGAAGTTTCACATGATTTTCATGACCATGTCACATCATGTAATGTCAATCCAATGAAATAGGATGGAGTGGAAGACCAAACTAAGCACTCAATGCTTTGTGATCATGGAAGTGGTTTGGTTGAAAATGTATCAAAGGTTTGAAGGATCCTTTAAAAGGGTTCCTTTGGTTGGTTATGTTTTTGAATTTGAATTTTGGCGGGAAGTGTCTTACTAATTGTTTTAGTGATTGAGGTTTGTTCCAATATGGTTGTTGGTGTTAATGAAGAATGTTTCTCACTTAGGATAATGATTTGACACTAAATCAAGTTATGAATTTAAGAAAAATGGCAAAAATTTTCTGCAGATGACTGGCGGTACCCTGGGAATACACAGGCGGAACCCAAATGAGGGTTCCGTCTGGTCCGTTGGGCCAAACCTGGGTTACCCAGGTTTTGCATGGGCGGAACCCAAATTTGGGATCCGCCAGCACTGAAAAATCAGACAAAACGCGATTTAAACCCGCGAGACGATTTTCAAAATTTTCGAAAAGTCCTAAAACTAAAAATATAATTCATATCTGGTTAGGAAGTGCAAAAATTAGGCATATGGGACACTCATCTCTTAGGACTTTGACCGGGGGCTAACGATTTTCACTAACCTTAGTGAAATTTAACATAAGCATGAAATTGACAAATACAATCAATATTGTCATTAATCATAAAAGAGCATACCAAACATAATTCATTAAACGTAATAAGTCATGAACATGAGAAACAACACAAATCACATAATTTGATGCGGACAAAGTTCTAAAACTTTCATAAGCCAAACGTCCCTTAATCACTCATCTCGCAACCTATCAATCTTCTTATTGAGCTTGGTGATGTATCTTCCAAAGCACTTGAAAATTCCCTTTGTTTGCTTGAATTCCTCGGATGAATTCTTAATGACGGAAAGCTCTTGAAGGTATTCTAGAGGAGGTAACTTCGAATTAGGAAGACTATCGTCATCGCTCATATCGGATGATGATGATGAAGATGAAGATGAGCGAGTGCGTTTGCCCTTAATTTTGAAGACTCGTTTATCACTTATAGGAACGAATATGTGAGGGACAAGAGAATAGTCAAGGTGCATTCCTTTGTCATTAGGAGGAATGGGTGAAATTGCTCTAAATAGCCGAGTAAGAAGCATTCCATAAGGAAGAGCGGTTTTTCCAACCATAGGTATGTCGGCCATTCGTCGGGCTAGGTAGTAGGCTAAGTTGAATGGTTGACCGATGGAAATGCTATATAGCATGTAGCAAAGGCATGTGTTTACATGATCCCTATTTCCTATGGTACTTATGACATTGGCTCTAAGAATTTCTTCCCACTTCTTAAATTGTGGTTTAAGCTCATTAATCTCCATACCAAACGGGTCCTTATCCACAATGTTCCCCGAACGATTTTTCCTAGTGGTTGAGGCTCTAACAAAGAGATGTTCTTTAATTGTTTCCTTACTAACAAGAGGTTTGTTGTACGGATGAAAACGCTCAATTGAGTCTAGGCTTGAAATAGGCCACTTATCCGTGTAAAGACAAGTGCCTTTATTAGGGACACCAAGGATGATAGCTAAGTTCGTTAAGCCTATGAAATGTGGTGTTTGATTTGTTTTGAAAGTTAATGATATCTCACCCGACTCATCAGTGGAGAGTTCTACGGTTGCATAGAATTCTAATACGAACCTAGGACAAATCGGCTCATCTATATCAAGGTGACAATCAAAGTTGATTGCGGCAAACTTTTGGCGAATGGATGTTCCTTCTAGAAAGGATGGATCAATTGTTCTACCTTCGTGAACATACCGTTTTTCTAATGCCTTAAAGGCTTCTACTTGAACTCTGTTGAGACCTTTAGTCCTATGGTGTTTGGGCAAGTACTTAAGGGTTTCCATGTGGTCGGATTGATTTGCGTTAGGCATGTTGATTCCTAGAAAACACAAAAATTATATGTTAATGACTTTTAATCAATGTGCATGTTCTAATGTGTTCCTATATGCAAACAATGCGGAGACTTGGTTATCTTGACTCATTTTGATGCCCAAATTGTTTTGTTTGAGAAGTAATGTTATGAAAACAAAAGATAACCAAAAACTCTCCTAATTGAATATATCTTCGATTGAATGTACCCGAAAATACATATTGGTTATGTATTCCCTTTAGCATTCACGAGATAATATGCAAGTGATGTTTCAATGATGTTTTTCATTTGTTTTAACAATGTGGTGATGAGTTGTGTTCTAGTCTTGGGTTGCATTTAAAAGATAATGCACTTGATGTGTTTTGTAAATCAAAGTAAAAACAAAGAGGATGCAATACCTAACTAATGGAAGACATGATTAGTTAGTCACCAAGTTTTTCATGAATTAAGAGGTTTTATGCATAAACCCTAAGATTCTAGTTAATGAATGTAAATGAAGATGCTATTCTTGAATCAAAAATGCAATTATGATTAGAACACTTACAAAGTTTGTTGGATTTGAAGAGATTTGATTGAAAGCCCTAATTTCCGTATGGTTATGTGTTTTTGAGAGGGTGATGGCAGTTTGAAGGTGAATGACTAAATGAGGAGGGTGTTTAGTTTTGAAATTTAGAGTAAAAACAATCTGTGGAGTCGGCGGACCAGGCGGAACCAAAAAATGGGTTCCGCCCGTATGGTCTGAGGGTGCCGTGGGTGTCTGCAGGAAAAATCAAAAAAGGGATTGTCTTGATTTTTGTGGTTTTACCCTAATGTTCAAACCTAAGATTTTAAGTCTTATTGTGTATGACTAAGCCTAGGAATGATGAATGTTTCACATTCAAGGGGTTTAGAGAAAACGTTGATGGAATGTTTGACGTAGAAAAACTTTCTTAGTTAAGATGTTCCTCAATGAACAATTTTAACAAGACGATGATGATGGATCACAATATGTCTGTAAAGACTGTGATGATTTAAATAGTTGCTGAAGTCGATGAATCCTTTGTTGACGAGATAACATTGTTGATGAAGAAATTCCTTTGTTGATAAGAATTAGCTTGTTCAAGCGGAGCTTGTTGATGTGCTTCTTCATTAAGTACTCATATGAGATCCTTCAGCGTTTTGGAGACTCATTGGGTAAGTAAGTATTAAAAGTGCAAGTACCACTTGTGCTTTTCTTATCAACTTATTACCGATGCAATTCCATTTGGCATACACTATGGTTTCTAATCCCGTTCTTTTGGGACACCATAATCCTAGTGGTGTAGTACCTTTAAATGAATCCAAGCAAGCACTTTCGAAGGAGTTGTTTTAGGATCTTCTCTAAAATTGAGCACATAGACAAGCACTAAACATAATGTTGAGTTACAATTGTTGTAAGAACAAGTATACTCCCAAACATTTCTCTATGTTTAGTTTTACCTACGGATTTACTAATCTCATTCTTGATAAGTCATAAAGGACTTAATCATTGTGAACAAGTGAATAACTAGGAATGTTTATGAGTGATTATCCCTTACTTTTGGAGCTTGCTTAGGTAAATAAATAGTCTCTCAAAGATTAACATTCTTTTCAATTTTGAAAGTCTATTTTAGTAATTGCTTCACACTGATATCCAAAAACAATTTTTATTAATTTGTTTCAATTACTATTATGACCCATGTTTCAGGTTTTTATGACCTTGTTGATATTGCTTGACTCAATGTTTGATACAAGACGAAAGGATGTTGTTTTTTAATTTTTAATAGTCCATCTTCCTTGTTATTGATCACATACTTGTCTTATCAATGTTGGGCTTTCGACTAAGTCATCATCTACCAAAGATGATATCTTAGAAGGAGGTGGTCTTTCATTGAATGTTAAACTCAATGATTCCTCGACTCTTTGGGTTTATTTTCTTAAGACCTCATAAGTGTAAATGTCTAAGATATGCAACATCATAAGACTATGGGTCGAATTTGATGTTCACATCCTAGAAGTTTAATGAACCATTTTCTCTCAATCATTCAAATGAAATTCAACTGATTTATCTTACTTTGTGTGTCTTTTGTGAAACTTTTATCAAAAGAGTGATTGGACTTAAGATGCTATTGAAAATAGAGGATATAATACCAAACGACTTTTATACTACAAGTATTATGAAATGTTGTGGTTTTGCTAGAGTTGCAAGCATCACAAAAGTGTTGGTTTACTTATCACTTAAGAGATTCTTAGTTCACTCACTTGTAGATAAGAATTAAGTGAGACTTACTCAAGAGTTACTCATGTATCTTCCCGAAAGATAAAGCGAGGCAAGACACCTTATATCTCCTACTAGAAGTAGTATCAAACTACTTTACCTATGAAGGATCTAATCCTTATTGTTACTCACATAATCATAGACAGCTTATAGTAAAGACTACTACTAACACTTATGACAAATCATACTACTAATCAACAAGAAACATTACAAAGTAAGTTGAAGAGACGTGTACCTTTTAAGCTCCATAGATTAGCCATCAAGAAGAAAAACGTAAAGCAAATAATCTTGATACGTAGAGAGGTTAAACACAACTTCTTATAAATCCAAGAAAGTTAGGAAGACACATAAAATTATTGACCATGATATTTTTATCCCTTTATCATGTGTTCCTACTAGAGCTAGAGTAACTTCTACAATACACTCTTAGGTTTTACAAACACAACATGTTTTGTTTTACTTGTTGATGATTCATTAGAGTTAAATCCTAATCCGGTTCTATCTCTAAATGACCTTTGATTCTTCAAACAACTTTCAAGAGTTTTTGAACTTTCTTCAAATTTAGGAAGCATTTTTCCTTTTTCATTTTGTTTTAGAATTTCATGTTTGTACTCTAGACATACTTTACATTCTAAATCAATTTCAACATGACTCTCAAGTCTAGACATCTTATCTTCTAACATGATTTCTTTTTCAAAAGTGTTTACACAAGATCTTGAAGTTTCATCGTTAAAGATAGTTTTTAGGTACATGTTGCATGAAATTTTAGACTCATTTTCTGTTTTAGAAAACTCTAGGATAAATGTGTCAAAGCAAAAATGTTTGGTTTCAAAATGTACCTTGCTTGGTGATTTAGCTAAGAGAGAATCACAAACCGGATGGTTGACTTCATCTTCATCCGTGTTAGTCCATGAATCACAAGCAAGTCCACCAAGAGTTCGCCATGAGAAGTCATCTTCACTTACACCTTCATTTAAAACATTTAAACTAGTAGCACATGTATTAATCTCAACTAAATATCTATCAATTAAGTTTTCTAAGACCTCTAACTCAAATGTGAGATCAAATTGATCAACTTGGTTTTAAAATTTACTTTTCCATTTAAGCACGCTTTCTTTTTCAAATAGCGGTGGGTTTTGAATAGGCTCCCCTTCTTTGAGATTTTCAAAATCCATGGATCGATCCAAGTTTTAAAATACAGTTTATTTTAAGGAACTTGGGTAACGTAGCTCCTGATGCCAATTGTGGAAAACTAGAAGGGGGGTTGAATAGTTTACCTCTTTTAAAATCCTTTTTCAACTTAAATATCCTTTAATAACTTAAGGTTTGCTCAATAATATAAACACACCATTATATGTTTGTTTCTTTCAAAAGCTTTTAGTGTGAGTATCAATTCTAATTATACTTGTTTCTTGCTTTGAAAAGCTTTACTTGTGATGATCATAACTTTGCTTGTTTAGTTCTTTGAAAAGCTTTTACACTTGTTTGAAAACATAAAGACAACTTTACTTGTTTTACTTCTTTGAAAAGCTTTATATGTGGTTAACAATTCTAACTAAATAACAACATGCAATAAGCAAAGATAGAGAAAGAAACGATCAAACCACAACACGATTGTTTATCGTGGTTCGGCTACAAGGACTCTTTTTCCTTGCCCTACATCCACGCCCCGAGTTTCCAACTCGAGAGTTATAAACACTAATCAACAAGCTCCTTTCACCGGCGGAGAAAACCTTACACGTCGATTATACTTTTACCGACACAAAGCTACATGTCGAGTTCTTTTACAAGGGTACAACCACTCCCACTCGTCGCTTACACTTTTACCGACACAAAGCTAGATGTCGAGTTCTTTACCAAGGGTGCAACCACTCCCGACACACTATGTATTTTCAGGCCTAAAATACTAACCACTTACTTCTATATACATGACACACATGAAGTATAAACTACCAAAGCTTATACATGACCAAGCTACCAAGACTTGCAACTTTAGAGTTGAAGCTTGCAACTTCTTGAATGATCTTGTGGAGTTCCTTGCTACATAAGAGAATCACACAAGTCAAGGGTTACTGAGTTAGTTGAGAGAATATGTGAAAATATGTCCTAAAGGGTTACACAAAACAAACAAATGGTTTGGTATTTATAGCCAACTAAACTGCAGTTCTGGCGGATCAGGCGGAACCCTCAAATGGGTTCCGCCCGTGTACCCCCAGGGTACCGCCGGGTCTGCAGTAGGTTTTTGCAATTACTCTTCAAACCAAACAAGGTCTTGTCTCATAACTCCTAGCAACCAAACAATGTCACATCACTTAAAGCAAGTCAAACATGAAACTTGTAAGCAACAACAAAGCTAGTCAAACACATTTCTTACCATAAATGTATAATAACAAAACTTGCCATAAATGTGATGTGACTATTTCTAATTTAAGAAATAAACTTGTGTTTAGTTTAAAAGGAAATGTAAACCTTAGTTAAACAAGACTTAAACACTTCAAGTGATGATTTACTCTTAGCTAAAGTTCATACTTTGTCATTAACAAAACTTAGCAAAGATCGTAAAATATAAATAACGTTTTTAGGCGATATTTGTATTAACACATTAGACACTTTGTTTATTCATACCTTAAGTGATTAGATGGTGAAAGTGAATATAAACTTACTAAATACTTGTTTACGTCATGATCTTTGCTTTGATGAGTTTTCGTTTTGTGATTATCAAAATATAGAGATATCGAAAGATATGAATAACGTTTTTAGGTTTTAGTCAATTATTTATATCAACATATTTGAATTTTGAATTTAAAATGTATCCCGCTTTCATTAAACCCCTATTAATACCATACGATACCATTCAATTTTTCACACACTTCAATTTCTACATCATTTTACAATGACTAATCGTTGGTCAATGGAAGAAGAATACTTGCTAGCTAACGTATGGATTGAAGTTCACGATTCTGAAGACCTTGTGAATGAACGTTCTTTTTGGAATGTCGTTACACAAAAGTTCAAGGATCAGACTGATGGTGAGCACCGTAATAAAAATAGTATTACGGCTCAATGGAATGGAATGAACCTTGAATGTCGTAGGTATAATGCTATTTACAATGAGTTGATGCGTACAAGTCAAGACCCTTGTCGTCTCAGCAATGCAAACCGAATTTATTATGAACGCCATGGGAAAGGGATTAAATATCAACATGTGTGGTTCGCTCTGAGGAACACTGGCATGGGACAGAGACGATGAGTAATTGTGTTTTATGTTAAGTATTTCCTTAGCGTGTTTATTTTTTTTCCGTATCGTATTTATTTATTTTCCGTATCGTGTTTATTTCTTTTCCGTATTGGTGTAATGTTGCGTAACGATGTTTTATGTATTGTTTTTCCATATCGTGAATTTGAATTTGATGATTTGTGTGTGAAAGTATCCCGCTCTGTGTTTTTGGAATTTGAATTTAAACGTTTATCCCGCTTTCAGTTTGAATTCAAATTTTTAAAATATCCCGCTTTCATTTTGAATTCAAACTTTGAAAGTATCCCGCTCTGTTTTATGGAATTTGAATTTCTAAACACCCCTATATAAAGCATCACATAACATACTATTTTGCACACACTTCACTTTCTCAACAATTTTACTATGGCTAATCGGTGGTCTGTTGAAGAAGAATGCTTGGTAGCCGACACGTGGCTAAACGTTCACGAATTCCATAGTGAAACCGTTTTTGGGAATACTGTTACAGAAAGGTTCAACAACCTATCTGACGGTCCTTTTCGTAGCAAAAGTCAGATAACGGGTAAGTGGGCAAGAATGAACTGTGAATGTCAAAAATTCAATGATATTTACTTGAGCGTGTAGGATAGTGACGAGGTCAATGGTCGTCTGAACACTACATTGAACATGTTCAGAGAACGCTATGGTGGCCAAGGCTTCAAATATCTTAACGTGTGGTTCATTTTCTGTATCGTTTTTATTTGTATTTCTGTATGGTTTGTGTTTGCATTTCCGTTTGGTATGGTTTTTTTTTCTCGTATTGTAACTTTGTTATTTGGATGAAATAAAACTTGTATGTTGTATTATTTTGTATAATTAGTGAAATGAATTTAATTTATTTAATGAAATGAATAAAAAATAAAGTTGTAAGTGGTGGGGCTCAAATGAGTAAGTTAAGGTTTGTTGTTTGGTGAAGAGGGGTTAATTGTGAAGAGGTATTGAGGTGATGTGACACATGTGAGGTCTGAATGAGGACGTAGTGCTCTAAGGACACTGGCAGTCATGATTTCAAAATCGTCCATACCTCCGAAATCCACCAATAATATCATTCCACATAATTCATACTTTTTTCATACCTCCCAACCCCTTTTTAGTGGCAACCATGCCTTTTTCATACCTCCCAACTAATTAAAAAAAAAAAAAAAAAAAAAAAATTTGACACATTGGGACACGCAAGGAGTATATGATTGACTCAGTTTTGTAGCTTTCCTATTTACTACTCTCCACACTCAAATTCTTCTCCACCAACTATTTTCTAAAGGAGAAAAAACTCCAACTGTTTAAATCAATCTTTCATCGAACCATCCATAAGTATTTGGCAGTGGGATAAGAAGTAGCTAGATACAGTGCTCTTCAATAAGTAAAGGTGATATTTGTTCTTGAGTTTGGAATCCAAAATGACAAGTAAGAGTGAACTAAACGACGAGCTTTTGGAGCAAGATGATGATGATGATAACAACGGTCCTCCAACGTCTACTTGCATTTAATGCAACGGTCTTATTTTGTGTTTGAAACGAGAATGCTTCGGAGGCAATATTTGCCGTTGAGACATTGCCGTTGATGATGCTGGTGGGGTGGCGGCGGTGTTCACCGCCGGCATCACCTTACCGGTGGGCGATGCCGCCCCCACTGCCACCCTTCTAACACTCGTGAAAACGATTGAATTTAAAGCACCTACCCTACAAACAAAAGTCAAACTTATATGACCACGAGAATGGTTTCTTTATAGCCTCAACTTAACAAAGAATAGTACAATTATATTTAATTACTATATGCCGATTATCACATCGCCATCGGAATTCATAGGAACCTTCGGCATCAGTTTAAAGCCAGGTTACACCAGCCTTTGGCTATTTATGACTAGATAACCTATTCTAAAGCTTTCAGTCTAAAAAATAATGTACTCCACTAATGTAGAAGTTGCAAATTTTAGCTCTTACCCATAAACCAAACAAATAGAAATATAGTTGAATCAAATTATTGTTGTAACTTCCTAAAATATGAGATAATTCTGAGTTTATAAGTGAACATAGTTTTTGAAGTAACTAATATTAGTTAGACAATATAATTGATGACGTACCTAATTCAGCTGCATCCACCCGGATATACAAAGACTGGCCCCCATCCGAAAAGGTCCTTGTATCAATCATGTCCCCGTACCAAGTAATACACCCTCTACCACCATTATTAATATCAGCAGTTGCATACCCCATGCATGTGCAATTTTTCAAGCAAAATTGCTCACACGCTAAAAAACACTCTGTTCTTTTGGGAAGGAAATGGGAGGAAAGGGAAGGAAAGTGACAAAAAGTACAAGTGGGGACACAAATGGTACAATTATTAACAACACAACTAAATCACTTTCACTTCCTTTCCTCTCTTTTCCTTCCCAAAAGAACACAGTTTAGTCTAGACTCATGTTCACGCTAGCTGTCGACGTGTCTGGTACTTTGGCACGTACCAACTCTACGAACCCCTCCCCGGCTCCCCGACCTTGCAAATCTGGGTGTCGTTCTTTCTCTTACATCCTCTGGATCCGTCCGTCAGATACCAGTCTGGTACTGACTGAGGCTCGTATCCAGGAAAGCACTCACACTCAAAAGTGTCCGATTTATATGGATCACAAATGCTAAAAGGACCACAATGATTATAGTCATCACACTGTTCATTTGGAGCGGACCAAAACCCGATCCATCTATGACTTGCCTCATGCCAAGTTAACCTCTCTACATTTCCAGACTCGTTAACCATTAATCTAGAAAAAATTGATGAGTTGCGTATAAAATAAACTACATACACCTCATCGTTGTTGTTTACGAAAGTAGCATTAAAGATAAAATTCTGGGTCATCGCTTGTACACCACTCCATCCATGACCAGTCCAAGACCCGGCTCGCCATACTTTTGTCGTACCTTTGTACAAGAACAACTGAGTTGAGCCAACAAATTCCATTTTATATGAACAGTCCCCAACGCCAGGGTTCACACTAGACCTCCAAGATGTAAGCATCCTATTCAAACCCCTTTTCTTATCTACCCCAAGTTTCATACCTGGAAGAAAAGTATTCGTAGGATAATCAAAGCTTTGCCATGAGTAAACCACTCTGTTTTGGCCTTTAAATATCACTAAATTCCCTGTATCCAATAACTGAGCAGAAAAAGCATCCTTTATCACCGCTACTGAAATGTTTGTTGACCAGAACCGGAACCTTTGATCTTTTTCGTGTAGAACAAGGTTCCCGGTTTCATCAATGGATAAGATACCGGATGAATTAGTAATCGGTCGGTCTCTATTGGCCCCCCAAACTATAGTTTGCTCTGAAACTTTGTTATACCAGATACCCACATATCGATTGCTAGAGTTTCTCGGGCTAAAGAATCCAAGAGCAAAGTTTTCTCCACTAGAGACCAAAACATCACCATCTTTAACTGGGTTGTGAGTGTGATGGTATCTGTGGAAGAGGAAATACTGAAAAATAGAGATATGAACCAACAGACTAGAATACTATTTAGTTGGTACATGTTTTTTTTCTTCTGGTCAGATGTTTTTTGTGTTTCTCATTGTGCTAAACCAGCACAAATGGAAAAGTCATGTATAACAAAGCTGATTCATGAGAGCTATCTCTGTCACTTTCATGCCTTTGCAAATATCATTCAACCCGTAGAAGTTCTACGCGTACATATAAATATCAAAAGGTACAGTAGATCGATAACTAGCTACAGTCATGAATTTCTTGAGAAAGTTAAAAAAGACTGGGTCATTGTCCTGGTAAAGTGTTGTTTAGAATTGAGTAACTTGTCATTTCCAAGACCACTAATTTCTTATGCATGCATCTTTACTTTGTCAGTTTAATGTACTAATCTGTTGGGAGATGCATTTATTCATGGTTAGCGGATCATTTTGTATATAGGGCCCTTTGGGTTAGTTTAAGTTAAGAGCGCAGGGTATCATGCATATCAATAACACGTTATTGGTATGTCACCTCATCGCCACATCATTCACTCCTAATAACACACTATTCACTCAAACAACCCTCACTCATAACACACCACTAACACGTTATTGGGTCCCACTTTTTTTCATTTTATTTTATTTAATAAAAATAAACACATTTTATTAAAAACAAATTAAAATTACAATACATAAAATAAAATTACAATACTAAATTAATTTCGAAAAAAAAATATATAGATAAAATTAAAATTACAACAAGCCGAACATGAATATCATTGGAAATTACTTAACTTATCTCGTGGACTTTCGGTCACAACCACACTATCTAAATTTTGTGCATAGATATACTTTTTTCTTTTTTTCTATTTTTTGAAGTAAATAAGGTACTTTACACTTGGTGACACAACTCTCTAAAAAGGAAACAAACCCACCAAAAAAAAGGGAAAAGAAAAAGAAAAAGAAAAACCTTTCGCGTGAGCCACTGAATTAACTCAAACACATTTGTCTTGTGGTTGGCGTGATGCTCGGTACCACGATTAACGTGCCATTTGTTTCCTTTTTTGCATTCGACGTGTAAAACTCCACGATTAAGATGTCCAAGTTTCAAATGGTTGACGGCGGGACTCACGCTTTTAGCTATCATCGTTAAAAACGGCAGGCGTATTTTTTAAAATATAATCCAAAAAGAAAAGTGCGAAACAAAAAAATATTACCCGCCAACACATTTAGCGACGACAGGTTAATCACTAGTTTATTTATTAGATAATGATTATTAAAGAATTTAACCCTGTTTGAGTTTTTTAACCGTGTTTGAGTTTTTTAAAATGGGTTTTATTAGAGATTGTGAATTGATAAGTGGAGTGATGAACGATATGATGATGGTTTTGAAATAGGGTTTAAGGGTTTGGAAATGGGATTTATTAGGGTTTTAGAGATGAGGGAAAGATTGAGTGTGGCCATTGGAGCTGTGGAAATGGAGTGCGGGGGATAATGGTGGAAGGTAAGAGTGGTAGTTTAGTTCGATGAAAGGGTTTTGGGGTTTACATATTTGGGCTAAGGATGTAAAGGACTCGTACATGTTTCGGGTATGAGTTAATTTGATTCTTGAAGATTAGAATGCTTGTTGATATTGGGGCAAAGGGTTTTAATGTATCAAAATATAAAATAACCTAGTCATTTTATCTCAAATCTCAAGCGAGTATAATGATATGTTGGCGCTTCGCTGCCCGCGGGAGTGATCAATTAATTAACGAAAATTTAATGGATTAAGATCCTTTAAAGTGATGGTCAAACATGATTGATCATGTTAGTTTTGTTGTGAGAAAAAAAAAAAAAAAAAAAAACAAACAAAAAATAAGTGGGTCCTTGATTTTTGTTAAAAGAATAAATTGTACTACCTCCGTCCCAAATTAAGTGTCCACTTTCATAATGCACAAAGTTTTATAAGATTCCACTAACTAAACTCTCCATCAATCAAATATTACTTTTACCCACTAAACTCTCATCTTATTGGTTGAAAGGTACAAGTGGACACTTAATTTGGGACATCCAAAGATTCCATTGTGGACACTTAATATGAGACGGAGGGAGTATTCATTTTACTTATTTGTGATTGGTGAGTATGATGTATCATGTTTGACTTAACCTGAAAGGATCCTAATCCTCAAATAGTGTTTACATGTTCATAGTTCACATTAAACAAATTTGGTATCATAATTAGGGGTATCACAAAAGCCGACCCGTCCTGAGCTCGACTCGAACCTAAATCCGAATACAGTTTTTCTGGTCGGGTTAATCGGGTCTAAAATTATATTTGGGTCAATCGGGTCACCTCAAATTGATCCGAGTTCTAAAAAAGATCGGGTTCGGGTATAATATATGTCTCTTACTTGGGTTCGGGTCAACCCGATTGACCCGAGTTTCATTTTTTTTCTTTCTAATTTGTATGTAAACACAACAATTGTATAAATTTTAAATGACCTAGACCCGAACCCGAACTAACCCGACCCGAGCTGACCCGACCCCACTGACCCGAATTATAAACAATATCGGGTTCGGATATGTTCTTTTGAGCCTTGACCCGAACTCGACCAGGTCAATCTCAATAACACCCCTAATCATAATGTTGTGACAATGATGTCATGCTATAATGTGTACATGTTACTTTGTATCCTAGTTTTAGATCTACGTGCATGCAAGAACTTTAGGTTCAATTTTTGTTAGATTAGTTTTTGGTTAATATGTATATATGTATAAATCATACTCATAAAAATAAGTTATTACCTCCGTCTCGAATTTATTGTCCATATTTCTATTTTAGGATGTCTCAAAATAATTGTCCACTTTCCTTATTAAGTAAAAACTAGAGAATCAAGTAGAGGAATATTCCATTTTAGTGGCTGAAAATTAAAGTATCCCCACTTTTATTAAACTATATGATTTCTCACTCATGACAATAAAATTGAGATGGAGGGAGTAATATGAATAAAATAAGGTAATATATCAACATGATTGAAGAAAAATATAATCCACCTTAAGATAATATGAATAGAATAAGATAATATATAATTATGACTGAAGAAAAATGAAAAATATTTATAATGATGAAGCATTTTAAAGTATAATATACCTTATATAAAAATATTGATGATGTATATATTTTTACGTATTTTTTTCTCTTCCCATTCCATGTCAGCAACTTTTTCCTTGAATACGTTGCATAGAGTTCTTTACGTCAATCCACAAGCTCTCATCGTTTGTCAAGAATGTTATATATATACCAATCCATTTCGACATTTTGATCGGTGATTTCAATCTTAAAAGCGTAGCTCTTACCCACAAGCTTGTTTAAATTTTGTGAGAATTTTTGAATATCATCAACATGTTCAAATAATTAACGTAGCAAGTAATTAAGTTTATTAATAATTATTTATGTTTTATTTGTATATGTATTTGTATTTGTGTGGTTATGATGAACCACATGTTGTTGTTCATCTACAAAAAAGAAAAAGCGTGAGGAGAATTATCAACTAGTTCTTGTACATTCTTATTTATTAAATGAGAAATCCCTCTATCAAACATAGCGAATGATGCACTCTCACTTTATCACTGATGCGTAATTTGACCTTAAAATTTTATGAAATGACAAAAAACTTATCAACGTTAAATATTAAATGTAAAATTTGATGAATTATAAGAACATAATAAATAAAATACCGAGGTATCTCATATTGTGTGTTAATTTTGCAGTTGTTACACCATAAATCATCATGTATATCTTGGGCAGCAATATCACTTTTAACTTTAATATGTTTATTAGAAACCTTTTTACCCTATTTCCAAATTGAGAATGGACGCAAATACAACCGCATGGCCACACTGTAAAATTAGCTTGTAATTATTTAACAGAAAATATAGTTTATTAACAAATGATTAAAGATTTAAATTATAACCTGTCACGTATCACGTATCTCTTGGATGAATCTCACAGGACAACTATAAAAGAAATCATTTGTGGAACAATACATTTTTTGTTTATAAAAAGATATCCTGGAAGCTGCTCTTGTGTCCGCTTTGTCCATAATCTAGATTGAATCATGAAAGATAACAATAGACAAATGTAAATCTATATGAAAGTCAATATTTTTCTAACTGTTTCACTTACTCTCGTTTGAAATATTTAATTTGTGGTAAGTTGGAGTTTATGAACAAATGGGTATCATAGTACTCATTGTGTATACTCTGCTTTCCTATTACATAAGACATAAAACACTCAGTAACCTAACTATAGTATGTTATTCATATTCTAATTAAAATAATGATTCAAATCATTCTTACGCTTCCAAAGTTGCCATCGACCATATTGCACAATGATGACAACACTTCTAGTTGTGTCTTCATCAGTTATATAAGCCTCAATACGTCTAGCAAAGTCACCAGAATGTGTAGTAGTTGACTTTACTGTGATTGATAAAAATAATAATATATTTTATACATTGTTCTTACGAAACCATACTTCTTAATTAAATGAATGTTTAGAACTATAAATAACATACCCTAAATCTTGAATTGTGCACTCCATTCGCATATCATTTTCGAGATCCTTACAGCTCGCAAGAAAACGAATAACGTCTGTATAAAGTAGAATGTATATTTAAACCTAAATATAATTAATAGCATGTAATTTATGTTAATATAAAAAGTATTTTAAAAACTCCTCAACACATCCATTTTCAACAACCTTATTTATCTTATCAAATTGAACAAATTGAAAAGATTTTTTAATAACTTTTTGAATCATGACAATCCTTTTCATTAGGTACTCTCTTGTAAATGTGTAATTTGCATAAATGACAATTAGGGTCCCAGACAATTTAAATAAGAGTACAATCACTAAATGAGCTTAGCCCAATACAATAATACTAAACACTAAGTAATATCCACTAACAGCCCCCCGCAGTGGGAGCGGGATGACACTGATATGTAAAACTGGTGCGAAACTCATCAAACAGAGCAGGCGGAAGTCCCTTTGTACAAATATCCACATAATGATAACGTGATGGAACATGCAAAAACGCGAACTTGACCAGTAGCAACCTAATCTCGAACAAAGTAAATGTCAATCTCGATATGATTTGTGCGTTCATGCGGCACGACATTGATAGATAAATAAACCATACAGACATTATCACAATAAACCAAAGTGGTAGAATGTAAAGGAGGGTGGAGCTCTCGAAAAAGATTCCGCAACAGGACGTCTTAGCCACTGCATTGGCAACACCACGATACTCAACCTTGGCACTAGAACGAGACATGGTGCACTGCCTCTTGCATGACCAAGTGAGTAAATTTTTGCCAAGGAAAACACAATAGCCTGAAGTAGAACGCCGAGTAGTTGGGCAACCTGTCAATAGGGGTGGAAACGAGCAGAGCCGCTCGTAAAAAGCTCGGGATCATATCGGTAAAAAGCTCGAACGAGCCGAGCCTAAATGAGCTCGAGCCCAAATTCGAGCCTAAGTTTGGACTCGTTTAATAATCGAGGTCCAGCCCGAGCTTTATATATATAGCTCGATTAGGCTCGCGAGCCTAAACGACGCTTAAAAATATATACGTATTTATATTTTCTATTCATATAACCATGTATAAACGAGCTTAAAAAAGTAAACGAGCTCAAGACTAGTGTGATTTACGAGCCTCCAAGCTTTATTTCATTCAAAACATTATACAAGTTAGTCGAGCCCAAGCCAAGCTTGAGCTTGTGAAAAAATTTACGAGCCGAGCTCGAGCTCAAAATATGAGGCCCGAAATGAGCTTGATCTCGAGCTTTATATATATAAACGAGCCAAGCTCGAGCTCTGGTAGGATCGGACTCGGATCGACTCGTTTCCACCCCTACCTGCCCAATCAACAGCAAAACAGGCAACCAGAGAAGATGTCGAGGAAGAATACAACTGAAGAACATAATCTAAAGTGCTACGAACATAATGTAATATCCGCTTAAGAGCAGCTAGATGTGGCTCCAAAAGATCATGCATATAGAGACAAACCTGCTGAACCACATAAGACAAATCAACTCTAGTAAAGGTGAGATATTGTAAAGCCTCAGCAAGGCTCCGGTAAAGAGTCAGATTAGCAACCAGCGTGCCGTATCAACGGGAGTCTTGCACGAATGACAATTCTGCATACCAGCGCACTCAAGAATCTCTGATGCATACTTATTCCGGCAAAGAAACATCCCCTTGGTGGTGCGGGTGGCAGAGATGCCCAGAAAGTAGTTCAGTGAACCAAGATCTGTCATAGAAAACTCATGATGTAAAGAAGCTATAATCCTCTGCAATAATGTTGTAGAGGAAATTGTCAGCAAAACATCATCCACATATAGTAATAAATAAGCGACATCAGTACCCTGTTTATAAATAAACAAGGACGAGTCACATTGGTTGTGAGAAAAACCAATTTCAGTAGAAATCAGATACAAGGTGCCTATTTAAGGCCATATAATGACCGCTGAAGAAGGCAAACATGATCAGGATGCCGAGGATCCCGATAACCAGGAGGCTGATTCATATAGTCAGTCTCAGATAAACTACCATTGAGAAAAGAATTCTTGACATCAAGCTGATGAACATGCCAATGCCGAGAAGCAGCAAGACTGAGAACCGTCCTAATAGTGGCCGGTTTAATCACCGGGCTAAATGTCTCATCATAATCAATATATAGCAGTTAATTGTTCCCCATTAGCTACAAGACGAGCCTTTTACCTACTTAAAGATCTATCTACAAAATACTTGTACTTAAACAACCATGGAACTAACAATTTTTGCGTCAGTTGGTCGTGGAACAAGAACCCAAGTATTATTTTTAATTAAAGCCTTGTATCGTCAAGCAATAGCACGTTGCCAATTAGGATCTATGATTGCAAGAGTGTATGACTTTGGAACGGGAGAAATGGTAGACACATGACAATTATAACGTGGATTCTTTTTATTAGTACCAACATGAAAAAAATGTGACCATGGGATGAGTGGAGGTTAGGTTTAGATGAGGATTAGGCACGACTAAATTAGGCACAGGAGGAAGTGGTGGGTTGGGCTGGAAAGGTGGTGTTGAGCCGGTAGTAACCAGTATGATGGTTCGGTCAGTGATAGGAGCGATAAGAGTAGTTGGGCTGGTGAGCTGGACATGTGATGTTGGGCCGGTATGAACTGGTGTGGTTGTTGGGCCGGTGGTATTTGGAATAGGAGTTGGGCCAGTGGTATTTGGGTTAGTGTTTGGTTTTTGGAGAATATGGCGAGTGATAAGGTTTGGAGCAATGTCGAGAAAGGTGTTAGAAGGGGCATCATTAGGTGTGATAGAACCGAATGGAAAAATGGTCTCATCAAAGTGACATGACGAGAAATGGTGATTTTATTGGTGGAAAGGTTAAGGCAACTAAATCCGCGGTGATTTGATGGGTAGCCAAGAAAAAACATGGAGTGGAATGTGTGCCAAGTTTATGATTGGTGTCAATGTGGACATAACACAAACAACCAAAGACGTGTAGTTTGGGTTTGTGTTATATAGGTGAAAGTGAGGTGTGTCGTTATTTATGGCGGTGGATAGTAAAATATTTAGGAGGTAGGTGGCCATGTGAAGGGCTTTGACTAAAAAATGAGGTGGAAGATGAGCTTGATAAAGTAAGGTACGGATAAGTTTTTTATTGTCCAAATCATACGTTCGGATTTACCGTTTTGTTGAGAGGTACGGGGGAATGTGAAACATGTATGGATGTCGTGTTTGGTAAATAATTGGTGAAATATGGTGTTATCAAACTCACCACCATGGTCACAATGAAAGCTTTAAGTGCCTTATTAAATTGAGTTTTTACAAGCGAACGAAATTCACAAACTTAGCAAAAGTGTCATATTTTTTAAATAAAGGATAAACCCACAAGTAATGAGAATAATGGTCCAAAAAATAACATAATATTTAATACCATTTTGACCTGGAAATCGAGAAGCCCATAAATCCGAATGCACAATATCAAAAACAAAATTAACTATAGTATCTGAAATAGAGAATGGAAGTCTCACATACCTACCAAGTTGACAAGCATGACAAAGGTGAGGATACTTCACTTTATTACACAAAATAGTATTATTAAAAGGTAAAGAACATAGCACTTCATTTCCCGGATGTCCAAGTCGTTGTTGCTAGGTGTGATGACTAGCCAGAAAAGCTTGTGGGTAGGATGTAGGTGAGGTGACATGATATAGGTCTTCAGTTCTATCATAACAGAGGAGAATTTTTTGACTCAAATAGTCTTTCATAGAAAAACCAAACAAGTCAAATTCAATAGAAACTTTGTTGTCACAGGTAAATTTACGAACATAAATTAATTTTTTTACAATATGAGTAATTAAAACGTTATGAAGGTGAAGGGGACGGTGAGGGTTAGGCAACAGGCTATAGCCCGTGTTGGTGACATGTATAGATTTACCGTCACCAACAAAGACAGATGGATAAATACTTTATTACAAATTAATTTTTTTACAATGGAAGGACGAAAATGCTAAAGATCTAAGACGGAAGTGGGCCTTATTTGTGCGTATACCTGTTGTTGGGCTTGAGGCATTTGGGGTAACCGAAAATATAGAGTTATTAGTCGTTTTTGGGCATGTGCAAGCTGTAAAAGTTGGGCATGTCCCATTCCACTAAGACCCATTATTGAAAATAAATAAAGCAACTACTGATCTTCGATCTTCGAGAATTATATATATATTCTAAAACCCAACTTGGGTACTGTAGCAACAGTGCACATGGAAGTTTCGTGGTTGCCCCATTTTAGTCCCTGAGGTTGGTGATCAAGTGCGAAGGTAGTCTTTAATAGTCCTTAACGGTCGTTATCTAACAAGGGTAGGGACTAACTGTGCAACAGGTGCCACGTTAAGGGACTAAAACTGAAAATTCATTTGCTACAGTGCCAAACAGTGCAGAATAGTGCTGCTACAGTGCGAAACAGTGCCAAATAGTGCCGAGTACTGTTACTAAGAAATTTACGATTTTAGTCCCTCAGTTAGCTGTAAATTCCACCGTTAGTCCCCCATTAGCGATCTTTTGCAAATTTAGTCTTAAAAAAAAAAAAAAAAAAAAAACGATCGTTTTATTTCGAGTTTATATATAACACAATAATCCCGCAGCAAAGCGCGGGGTGCCCCAGCTCGTTAAAACTAAACGAGTAACAATTGATCCCACCTGATGATATAGGTTGCATTGTGATGTAACATATGTCCCAGATAGTTTGGTAATGAAAAAGAAAATAATAATACAAATAGAAATTTTGGTGAAAAATGGAGTACGACAAATTGATTAGAGGAATCTAATTTGCTTTTGACATTCGGTGTATTATAAGATCTATATGCACATGTCTGTTGATTAAATGACTACACAATGGTAAATGATGATTTGGTTAAATGAAAGTGACGATGAGTGCTTGAAAGTGATGTTAAGACTTTTGGAATTAGGGTTTTGGGATGAGTCCCGATATTTTGATACCATGTAAATGTGTGTAATTTGCATAAATGACAAGTTGGGTCCCAAACAATATAAATAAGAGTACAATTACTAAATAGGCTTAGCCCAAACAATAATACTAGACACTAAGTAATATCATGTAATTTGCATAAATGACAATTAGGGTCCTAGCCCAATACAATAATACTAAACACTAAGTAATATCCACTAACATCTTTAACATATTCTAATGTAAAGTTATTACAATAATATTAGACACTAAGTAATATTCACTAACATCTCTAACATATTCTAATGTAAAGTTATTACAAGTTGTCAATTTGGTATGATCATGTGCCTAACATTTGACTATGCATCCGAGAGACACTTTTTCGTGTGAATTAGCACTACTCCAAATTAAGGTACAACCCGTTACACAAATATTGTTAAAAACATACTAAAACTACTTACAAACCGCACAACATGATTTATGATGTTTCTGCACACTTATTGCAAGCCACTAATATCCAAGGTAGCCGATTCGATCATATAAATATTAAATCATCACCTAGCATGAACGTGGGTGATGGTCTCATTGTCTACAGAACCAACTCCACCACTAACTGATGTTGATGTCGAGTCTTTACCATAATTCAATTGTCTAAAGATGAATGCCGGTTGATTGGGAGAAGGAAGCTTTGTATCACGATTACTCAACATAAATGCTACCTCAGTCATTGTTGGCCGATCAGTAGCTGATTCCTGAACACATAGGATCCCAACGTGCATACATAATATAATTTCACGAGCATCAAACGAATTTCCTAAGGCAGAATCAACAACTGTTAAGGCTTTGTCTTGCTTCCATAGGTCCCAAACCTACAAACAAAGTGGAACATGAGAATCTTTGTTTGCATGTATAAATAATAAATAAAAAGAGAACGACTTACATGTCCGATTAAATTAACCGAGTTCTCTAGATAATAACTGTTGTTTTTCCTTCCACTGATTATCTCAAGAACTAGAATTCCGAAGCTATAGACATCAGATTTCACAGAGAAAAGGCCTTCCATTGCATACTCCGGAGACATATAGCCACTACAATTATATTGCATTGTCATTAGATAGATTGGATAAAAATTAATTGTGTGAAACTGTTACGGAAAAAAACATACTACGTCCCAACAACTCTACGTGTTATAGCTTGGTCTTGATCCACACCAAATATTCTCGCCATTCCAAAATCAGAAATTTTAGGGTTTAAATTTGCATCTAGCAAAACATTGCTTGCTTTAAGATCCCTGTGAATGATCCTAAGCCTAGAATCCTGATGAAGATATAGCAATCCACGAACGATTCCTCGAATGATCTGAAATCGTTTTTTCCAGTCTAAAAGAGAACCTTTTTCGTGATCTAGAATACCATGCAATTGAACGTTTTAGATATTTCAGACTTTAGAGAAGTAGTATGATTTTGAGAAGTTGTAGGTAGATGCACGCACCAAATATGAAAGAATCCAAGCCTTTATTTGGTAGATATTCATAGACCAACATCTTTTCTTCTTTATGAAAACAATATCCTAAAAGTCGTACTAGATTCCTGTGTTGAAGTTTCGCTATCAATGTTACTTCATTCGTGAATTCTTGCATTCCTTGACCTGAACTTTGTGATAACCTTTTGACCGCAATTTCTTGCCCATTTTGTAGCTTACCCTGAAAATTATTCGTTACCTAACAATATCCATTATAAAATCAATGCTCTTGATCGTAAGGAAGATGCTACCTTGTAAACAGAGCCGAAACCACCTTCTCCAAGTTTGCTAAGAAGAGAGAAATTGTCAGTTGCAACAACGATTGTGCTCATATCGAACGCATGTAAATCAACATTTTCACCGATATCATTGTTCATGAAAGTCCCTTCTAAAGACTTTGAACTAGCAGTGAAATTGTATCCAACCTCTTGTTTTAGTCGATTTCCTGTGTGTAAAATGGCTAAGCATCAGTGAATAAGAGTCTTGACACATTGACGTTAATTTCATTAATTGTTCTTCTAGAGGCATAAGTTGAAGCCCTGGACCATGAATTGAACTATGAACTAGACACAATTTGTGGTCCTAGTATTTTCAAATACGGAACTTTTGTTTTTAATTTTCTTTGTAAAATTTTAAATTCACTCTTAAATAGGTGAAAAACTAAAAGATAAGATACAATGACTTATCCTATATTGGTTAAAAATGAGGTTAACACTAAATATAATTGGGAGGTTTATTTCTTGCTGTTTATAATCGGCTCCCACCGTTTTATCTAGATGCATGATTAAAGTTTTAAAATATATATTTGAAGTACTTGTTATCTCAAAAAGTTTGTAGTTTCTGTTTTCATAAACTTGTGTCTTACACAATGTATGACTGTGTGAGTATAACTGTATGCATGATGAAGTCATGTCTAACTTTTTAACCACATATAAATTTAATGATAAATAAAGTAAAATGTACCTTTCTTCTTCCTTATGCACCAAAAAAAGAAAAAACAAGAGAGAATCCCTGCTGCGATCATTGGCATCCCAATGGCCATATATAGGTTTTTATGAGAGCTCTTTGGCTTATTTGATTGAGAATTGGCTGAAATAAAAATCATAGAAAATATTATGCCATAATTTAAGAGCTTGTTATAGTTCCATATCGCAGTATGTGTCATATATCAAATATGGTATTATGAATCCTAAAATTACTTTTCCAGTTTGTGTGTAAAACTTTTAACCATCTACATGTTCAACTTCTTATCAGGCGTAAATGCATCCATGGTTCATGGTTGCTCACGTAATCATTCTTATCAACTATAATTTTCATCAAATATTATATAACACAAATAAAAATATTTAAAGTTAAAATTGAGAAGAAAAAAAAACTCAAAAAAGTTAGAATGTACATTTCTTTTGAGAATGATAGTAGGAAAAAGAAAAAACAAATAACAAAATATAAGAAGGCAATAAGGACATTGTTTATAGGGTCTTTAAACCACTAGAGCCAATTATAAAATGCTTGTTTTACGTCTATTTGAGATCCAATTGCAAGAGAATAACTTGTTATCAGTTAAACAAACATGCTGCGATTTGTTCGTTTAGGGATTCGTCAGCTTTTGGTTGCTCATAGTCTTATTTCTAGGCGTACTCTCTTTTCGATGTTTTTTTATATTTAAACATTTCATTATAAAAGAAAAATCAAATTGAACTAAGATCGAATATGTTGTGTCTATGTTTGTTGCCAAGATATGAAAACTCATACTTGGCGTGCTCAATCAAATTAGTTATAGCATTAAGACTCATGTGAAAACGATTGAATTTAAAGCGCACCTACCCTAGAGACAAAAGTTAAAGTTTATATGACCACAAGAAAGGTTTATTTATAGCCTCAAGATGAAGCATTCTTATCAACTGAGCGCTAATCACTAATAAATACTCCCTTCCCACTAGTGGAAAAAGGATTATTTGGTTCGGCTAAAAAGATTTTTAGGATCGGTTTTTGAACCGTCTTAACAAACGGCGTTCCAAAAAGTTTGCTCTTTTTTAGTTCGGTTTTTTAACCGTTCCTAAAAAGAAAATTTTAAGGTACGGTTTGTTTTACCCGTTCTTTAAAATGGGTTTTTTTGAACTTCAATTTTACTTTTGGACGTTCCTTAAAATGGGTTTCTTTTGTCTTTTGGAGCGTTCCTTAAAATGGGTTTATATTTGACAATTGGTATTACCAACAGAACAATAATGCTTAGAGAATTAATTACATCATTAAACAACCACAACACAATAAACAAAAAGTGATCCAACAATTTCATTTAAAAAGCAACGTATTACTAAATAAACAAAATGGTCTAGCCATACAAAGAGATACAAGACATCAACAAACAAAATATCCACATGAACTTGTACGAAACATCCTACTTGATTGAAGACAAATACCTAACACAAGCAACTAAAACCTTCAAACTACACACTAAGAAAACAACTAAAATACCAAGTATTGATCACCAACAGCAGCAACTTGGCCTAATCGTCATTGCAATAATCCACGAAAAACTTTGCTCCCCCACTGAGTACCCACCCGTCCAACTCATCTTCCTTTCAAGCTCTTGTAGAGTCATGAAGCTATAAACATAATAAGATAAATCGTTAATAATTTCACATAAGCGATTTCATTAAATTGCAAATAAACCAAGTGTATAACATTTACCTGATCCGGGAAGATTTTTTGTTTTATATACAAAGTTTCAAAAACAAACTTCATCACATAGTAGCCGCATTCCCACAAATCTACTTGTTGGGTACACCATGATCAAATAATAAATATACATTATATATATATATATATATATATATATATATATATATATATATATATATATATATATATATATATATATATATTTAAAAACTAGGATATATATGCAAATAGTAGATGATTTACCTCTAGCATAGTTTACTTGAATGAGTTGTCAAAAGCCCTAAACAAGAATAGTCTTAAGTTAAAATATTATATGCTTCCATTGTCAATGCAATGAGTACGGTTCAAACAGGCAAAATTAAAATTCGGATCAAACGGGCACGGTCAAAACAGGTACGAATTAAAACGGTCGCAGGTCAAACGGGCCAATTTTGAGAAAAATACCAAATGACTAATAAAACTTTATTATATTATAGACTTATAGTACTATTAAGTAATAATAAAATATGATAATGAAAATTTAAACAGAAGTTAATGTTAATTTTTGTTCATCACAGACACAGCATACATAAACATTTCAAAAATACCCTTTATTGTAAAATGTATCATAAGTATCTAGTTCATCACAGCATTCATAAACATAAATAATAACCCAACTCGATGATTAAGTTACAGAATAGTAACCTATGTTGAGTGCTAAAAGTACTATCCTAAACCAACTTGTAAACTATTGGCTTTAGATGTAGAAAGTAGGCTCATTCGCAGATTTGCATATAGCAAATAAGTAATACAACTAACAAGTGACTTAGTTAGTACTCATTAGGAATATACCAAGTCAAATATCAAATATACCATTAGAAGCTTCATATTACCGTAGGTAAATTTACATTCATTTAGCATCCATACTACAAATTTACAATCAACAAAATAAGCCTTTAATCCACAAGCTAAGTGACAAAAACAATCAAATAAACAAATGGAGCACTGCCAACATAAGAATGAGCTAACAGACACAATAAACACATGACCCATACAAACTAAAAAATTGACAGCAGAGATATTGCACCATATTTGTAGACATCAAATTAAAAATAGACAACAGACGGTGTTGCGGCAGACTGGAACTAGTACATTTGACTGCACAAGTTTTGTAGACAACAAACTAAAAGCTCACAGTAGAGTGTTTTGCAGCAAACTAAAACTAAAAACAGATAACAAAGTGTTTTGCAGCAAACAAAATATTTACATGTATAAAGTTACCTTGATTTCATTAAATTCATCAAAAGATCCACCTGAAGCACAAGTAGATTGGACTGGCCGACATGTCCCAGTGTCTGGTTGTAATGTGGGTATGGCGGCCAACACATTCTCTGTTACTTTCTTCACCAGGGCATCAAAATTTTCAACTACTACCTTACGCTTCCTCACACCCCATTTCCTAATCCCTTCTTTATTCCAACAACAGATGATTTTGTCCTGGTTCGGCCCGGGTGGTCTGGTCCAGCACCCATGTAAGCGGATCTTGTCTTGCTATATATATAGTACCATCAACAATCATTTCACGCTCTTTTCTTGCCTGTTGAAACAATAGTTAAAACATATTACTCATGTAGATGATATAAGCTTTAGAGGTTGGAACATTTGGTTAATACAATAATCAAATATAATTCTTACCAACTCTTTAAGTTTTTGACGATGAACTTCTGTCGACTCCTTTTTCCATGTGTCTTTGTTAAGTGCTAATTGGCCTAAAACATGATTCACCGAACGAACAGACTGCAACCCCTCCAGGTCTATGAATAGACATCAGACTCTTGTTATAAAACTATCATTTGGTTATGAAACTTTCTATTTTTCACTACTGACATTCAACTACAAATGTGCAAATCCAAACATATAGGCTTTTTTTATGATAACATGTACAAGGACAAAACAAAATAATCCACATACTACAAAACATCACTTTTTCGATTCCTTTCTTTTAATGTTAAACTAAACAAAAATAAGTACAAACATACAACACAAATGTCCAATAATCAGACATTGAACCACTAACACTTGACATTAACCTCATCATTCGACACAAGAAATTAACTAATCACTGTGATTTGACAAATATCACTAATTCGTTTAATAAAATAAGAAGTATATAGAATATTTACCTCACAATATTGAGTGAAAAGCTTCATACCTTAAACCCAACTCTACCCCTAAAAGTACGAATTTGCTAGAAAGAACAGAAGATTTAGCTTAATTTTATGTTTATGGAATTTAGGTGTTGATCGAAGAAGTTGTTTAAATATGAAGGATGCATCTAGTGGTTAACCCTTTGATGCGAAGATGTAGGTAGAAGGATTGTGGGCGGTTTCTTCGATGTGAAGGAGAGGAGAAGTGGGTGATTAACCCGCCAATTTTACCGCCATTAATTTTACTAAGGACCAATTAACACTAAATTATTTTGAGTAATCATATAATATAAATATAAATAATCTTATAACAATAGTAGACGAATACCCGTGCATAACAACGAGATTTTATAACGGCATATAATTTTAGTGATAAAAAAAGTTTATGGGCTATAAACGAAAATAATAAAAGTTGGAGGATTTGAGGATTAAACATAATGTTTTGAAACCTGGTTTGATCCGAGCGGTTCAACCAGTTGAACTGTTCAGGTCAAAAGACGGGTCAAATTAACTGGATCAACCCATCGGTTTGGGTCCAAAATGGGTCAAATTAAACCAGGTCAACCCGTCAGGTTTGAAGCTACACGGGTCAACCCGGTTATCGATGCGTATTAATAGTGTGTTAATAATTTCTAGCTTTGCATATGATTTTCAAAAATAGTGTAAGGACTTCTTAAAATACTTTAAGTTTCCCTTTAATTATTAAGAGGAATGCTAGACCACATAAGAATTACTTAAAAAAAATTCACACGTTAATATGTCAGTGAATGATTGGTCTAATAAAAAAGAAGAGAGAAAGTATAGCAAAATAGACCAATCACTTTCTAACATATCAACGTGTAGATGTTTTTTCTTACGTAATTAGTATATGAGTAGCATTTCTCAATTATTAATACTCTTACCACTAAATTAAAATCTAACACGTTAAACGAAGTTACAATTGTTAAAAAAAAGAAAAAAGAAAAGAAAAGAAAAGAAAAAAACACTTACATTAAATTAAACAAAATAAAAATATTCTTTGATTTGTTAGCCACCCACTTACATTTGAAGAGGGGTATAGTGAAAATTCAACCCATATTTCTTGTATAAAACCGCAAAATGATCTTTTGTTATTTATAGCCCATACATCATGTCGTATCCTTGATAAGATCTTACTACACATCTTGAGCCCTCTCCCAACCTTTCCACTGCTTTAGGAACCGTAGACACTCAAGTGAAATCCAATCCACGAAATTATTTGATCTATGGACAGCATCATTGTGGTAAAGGTCATAATGTCAGAGGAATCATTACCGTTGATCTAGATTTTCCGCCATGGTGTCTTTAAGCCAATATGCAAACTCTTCGTTATGCTTAGTTTGATACCATTTGTTGGTTCTCCCGCAATATGTCGTGCGTAAATTTTGTATGTGTTGATCAGTGTATGTAGTAAGACAAGTCATGTGTTGTAGGACTAGAGAATGAGATCATGTAAAGCATCACGGTATGGGTCAATCATTTTTCAATAAAATTGTCTCAACCCCTGAAAGTCTACCCTCGTGACGAGAATGTGTAATGCCAATATTTTTAACACCTTTCACAACATCATTACCGAATTCAATTAACTCCTCAGCAAGGTATCCAGTTACGATACTACCCTCTGGTCGCGCCCGATTCCTTTCATACCCTTTTAATACACCCATCTCTCAAAAGGGTACATATAACGTAGGAATATTGGACCACAAGCCTTAATTTCTCCTACGATGTGAACTACGAGGTGAAGCTTGACATCAAATAAGGAAGGCGGAAAATACATCTCGAGTTCACAGAGTGCAAGGATAATATCGCTTTGCACGACTCTAGCACTTCAGGGTCAATCACCTTTAATTTGAATGAATCATGTTAAAGAAACAAGCAAAGTTTTTTCTTGTTGTATATCGGATGTTGTGTGGCAATAATCCACGAATAGCAATAGGGATCATATGTTTCATGAACACATGACAATCGTGTGACTTCATACCAACCAATTTATAGTCTTGAACTGACACCAACTTCTTAATGTTTGCAAAATAGCTTGACGGAACCTTAATACCATGTAACCATTGACAAAATTGCATTTTTCGGCTTTCGACATAGTACAACAAGTAGGTGGAAGATATGTGCCCCTTTTCCCTTCTTCAGGCGCAAGTTGTAATCGACTACCCCTTTCAACCATGTCTTTTCGAGCATTAACCCCATATTTTTTTTTCCCGAGAATTTTTAATGATAAGCCTATCAAGCTGTCACAGATGCTTTTTACGATATGCATAACATCTAGGCAATTTCGAACTTCTAAAAGCTCCCAATAAGGTAATTCCAGAAATATTGATTTTTTTTTTCACTTCCTTTTGGGATTCGACTATTTTTTGATTTTCCAAAAACGGTGTTTACATTTTGAACTCGAGAACATGCATTTTTTTGTCAAGTCGTTTCCTTACCCTTCCATACTCCCTCGTCCCATCAAACTCCCTTTATCTTTTTACTATAAGGGTGGATTTCTCTCAAGCGATCTTCGATGCCCCATGAAAACGGGTTTTTTGCAATTACTTAACCACCTCGATGACACCTGATCTTCACAAACAGGACATGCAAATTTACCTTTTGTACTATACTATTAAAGATTGTCGTATATTGGAAAATCACTTATGGTGCAAAAAATCATCGCTCGCAACTAGAAGTTCTCCTTTTTATAAGCATCATACATTAACGCCCTTATCCTATAAAATATTCAAGTCATCAATCAACGAAGCCGAATAAACATCTATGTCATTACCAGGTTGTTTGGACCTTCAAGTAACAATGACATCATGATGTATTTACGTTTTATGCATAACCACGGTGGAAGATTGTAGACTTGTAAAAGAATCGGCCGGGCCAAGTACTCTGGTTACTACTCATGTTTCCGAACGGATTAATATCCATCCGAACTAAGACCAAAATGTATATTTCTAATCTCGCCACCAAAATCGTCATATTTATTATTAATCTTTCTCCATTGGGGTGAATAGCCACATGCCGTAATTTTCCATCTTTTTTACGCTCATCGGAATGTCGATGCAACAATTTTGCATCTTTCTCTTTCGCAAATAATTGTTTCAGTCCTGGCATGATGGGCAAATACCATAGTAATTTTTCGAGGGGGGGGGGGGTGGTTGTATTTCATTTCAGTTCTCAGTTATTTTTGTTCCACTTTTATACCTCGATTCCTTATAAATAGGATGTTTGTGTATATTTTCATACATACCTCTATATAATATACAATCATTCGAACACACATGTATTCTTTCAATTTCTAATTCCGTTGGACACATCATTTTCTTGGCTTGATATAGCGAAAGGGGCAATTCATTATCTTCAGGAAGCATTTATATCCTCGAATAGGTTTGTGAAACTTGTATTCGTCCATCTATGTTTTTCTTTTATGATAAATAACTTAAAAACACTAGAAAGAACAGAAAACTTTGTGCAACCAGCATACAATGGTTTTTGTGAGGCCTCAAGCAATTTTTGTAATTTTTCTTAATCATTGTCACCAATCGTATCCTTCACACTATTAGATGTCTCATTTGAATTTTCGCAGTCATCATTAATGTACGAATCACCATTTTCATTATTAATGGATGAATGAATTGACGTGATATTATCAACTAGTAATTCACCGTGTCTTGACCAACATGTGTACTTTTGCACAAAACTACATGTAATCAAATGATACTCATTATCTTTGATATCATGAAGTCTTACAAAGTTTTTGCAGTTTATACAAGGACAATAAATACCAACATCTCCACTATTCACCCGATTATTCTCGGCAAATTTAAGAAACTTTTGCACACCTTTCAAATAAGTTGGATCAGAACGTCAGATATCATACATCAATTTACTACTACCTATCTGAAATTAGAAAATAATAATAATGATATGCATGTATCATACGGATAATAAGAATAAAGGTGGTTATAGTTGTCACTAACCTACTTTTTAAATATTGTGTGTCTCTTTAGCAATACATTTTATTTTATTTTTTTGAAAAGCGCATATACATTTTATTTATCATATATACAAATGTAACAATTATCAAGGACGGATCCAGGATTTTCGAGTGGGTGTTGCACAAATTTTTTTCTTCATAATACTCAAAAAAAAAATCAACGTTATATTATTTGTAAAAATGAAAAACTAATCAATAAAGCACCATGTCTCTTACTATTGACCTCTTCGACGTTTCGAGCCTTGAAAGCACTTCATCACGTCTTCATTTGTAACCTTCGTGAATAGTTCTTTTTCTATGTTACAAATTAAAGCATCATTCATATAATTTCATCCATTTTGTTGTTGCGGAGATTTATCTTTATCAATTTCATTGCTGAAAAACATCTTTCTACGGTTGCGGTTGCCAGAGATAAGACTAAAGAAAGCTTCACTAACTTATAGATCAAAGGAAAAGAAATATGCTTCTTTCGTGTCACCATCAACGTAGCAAGCTCGGCAATTCCTTTCAACTTCATAAAGTATGTACATGAATCATAGTTTCATGGTAGAGATCAAGTTCCCGCCTAAGAGAAAACCCGTAAAATCATCTCGATAAAACGTAGTTAAAGTAATTAGCTTTGATGCATCAAAAATCATAAATGAATCACATGGACTCCATGCTGACATGTTAATAAGCAAGTCTTAATTGATAGGATACAATCGAATTCGATAATCACTCATCCCTTGTTCAGTTTGCTTATTAAAGGTAACAGAAATAGATTTATTTTTATTCTTTAGATTTTCACATTTTTGAAGTGCTTTGTTGTTAAAACTATTAAGTTCACCCTAATGGTCTTTCAAACTTGTTTTTTTACGACAACTATCAAACCCCTGTATCGTAAAAGCATCACCTGCACCATGATCTGTAAACAAATAACAACATAAACAATATGATCTTTTGAGTAGTGAATAAATGATGATGGTGAAAGTTAAATGACTTGAATTGTTTAAGTTGGGAATTCGGAATGAACAGTCAAATAGATACTTTTGTTTGGTAAATTGATTTGTGTATTATTATATTTAACTAATTTGGGTTTAGTGGGCTATTTATTTTTTTGCAATTATATTTTGGGCTAATTAAACAAAAAGTGTAGTATAAGAATTGCCGGAAGAAAGTCATTTAAGTTATGCATTTAACCACGAATCATTAATCAGATGTTGATGTTTTAATATATGTTTATATCTCTAACTATTTCAGTTACATTCGACATGTGTTTTCTCTTTGCACCTTAAAAAATGAAAATAGCAAAAAACAATTATCGGGGGTTGCACATAACAAGAAATGACAATTTTCGAAAAAAAATTACATTTTGTGACCTGAAAAAGGGTGTAGCCCGTGCCACACGCGGCACCAATGTGAGTCCGTCCATGACAATTATATAATACAATAAAGTCTTCTTAAGCTATGCATAAGTTAACGTTTACGTATTTTATTTCATAAAACTAGGCAAGAACCCATTAATTGGAGCTCAATTGGTTAAGGTCTTTATCCTCGAAAGGTCACACTTTCGGGCCAAGCAAGGGACAATGAATATTGTAGAGCAAGGGAAAATGAACATTTTTTCAATCAAAGCTAAAAGAATTAAAAGTTGGGCATAATTTATGGATGTTTTTAATGAAGCTCAGTTTCACCACACTATTTAATCAAAATACACAACTATAACTTTATCTAATATTCTTTATAAATGAGTTATACTATTGATTTTCTTTTATTTTTGAAATTTTTTCCTTAAACTGATTTTCTTTTATTATTTTTTTTAATTGGCTAACAAAATTCGGTCTATGCAACAAATGACTAGTAGCATTCTAACTCTAAAATATATACGATGTATTGCTTTGTAGTCAACTCATTCACTGATATATAAAAACACAAACATATCAATTTACCTATATATGTAAGACCAAGGATCAAATGAGAAGAAAACTTAAAATGAGAAGGATGAGAAATAATTATAACTACACATTTGAGATGCATCGATTTGAATTAGATACATCTCTAGTATTTTAGATGCACTATAATATATTTTCTAGCAAAAAATTAGATGCATATACATATATTAGATGCATCTCATCAAGTTAGACGAATGCTGTATATTTTTCGTCATCTGCGAGTCAAATTTGGTTTTAGTACTACTTTGTATTGTTTTCACTTCAAAATCACTTTCAAAACTAATTGGGATGCATCTAAATGAATAGAGATGCATCTAAATCAAGTCGATGCATCTCAAACGTGTGGTTATAATTATTTCTCATCCTTCTCATTTTAAGTTTTCTTCTCACTGGATCCTTACCCATATATGTAATATACAACTAAAAGTAAAAATTCACACATAAATAAGAAAGGATATTAGTTTACCTTCTTAGATTCGAAGTTAACCAAGCATATGTTTTGAGAACTTTGGTTTCTTCAAAGTATATCTCATATGATCAAGTGGCTTGATTGGCGAAAATGATTAAAAGTATTGTTGCAATTGCAAGACTAGACACTTAAAGTTGAAAGGAAATTTTGATAACAAATACTCGGTAATTAAAGAATGGTTTATATGTGTGACCAATCCATAAAATATGGAACAACTTGTTACTTTTTTTTTCTCATTCTCAAACAATCGTTCCATAAAATAGCTTAGCCCACGTTTTGAATTTTTGGAACACTACATCTAGAAACCGTTCTAAAAAATGCGTTCCAAAAAGTCATTTTGATTTTCGGGGCCACTTTTTGAATTTTTGGAACGCCTCAACTAGAAATCGTTCTAAAAAAATGCGTTCCAAATAACACTTTCTGTAGTAGTGTCCGTCTTCAATCAACTTAACAATGAATACTACAATTGTATTTAATTAATTAACAATCGACAGATACTTTTTGTTCGTGTTGTAGAAATTATTGATCAGGCCACCTATGGGCATTAGGCACGCATCCCACCTATATGACTCTTATCATATATGGTTAGGGGTAAATTTAGTAAACGCAAATAACGAACACATTTTTCTTATATAGGTCTCTCGCATAATTATGCTGCATGTCCTTTTTTTTTTGAACAAATAACGCAAATAACGAACACATTATGCTGCATGTCCTTGATCCCTAACTCTGCACATCGCCATGGGAATTCATAGGAACCTTCATAGCAAGTAGCATCAGTTTACAGCCAGATCACACTAGCCTTTGGCCAGATAATCTATTCTAAATGTTTCAGTCTTAAAAATAATGTACTCATGTAGAAGTTGCAAATTTTAGCTATTACCCATAAAAAAACAAATAGAAAGTATATATAGTTTTTTGTAGTAATTAATATTGATAAGACAATAGAATTGATGACGTACCTAATTCAGCTGCATCCACCCGGATATACAACGACTGTCCCCCATCCGAAAAGGTCCTTGTATCAATCATGTCCCCGTACCAAGTAATACACCCTCTACCACCATTACTAATATCAGCAATTGCATACCCCATGCATGTGCAATTCTTCAAGCAAAATTGCTCACACGCTTTTAAGTCTAGACTCATGTTCACGCTCGCTGTCGACGTGTCTGGTACTTTGGCATGTGCCAACTCTACAAACCCCTCTCCGACCTTGCAAATCTGGGTCTCATTCGTTATCTTACACCCTTTGGATCCATCCCTTAGATACCAGTCTGGTGCTGACTGAGGCTCGTATCCAGGAAAGCACTCACACTCAAAAGTGCCTGATTTATATGGATCACAAATGCCAAAAGGACCGCAATGATTATAGCCATCACACTGTTCGTTTGGAGCGGACCAAAACCCGATCCAGCTATGACTTGCCTCATGCCAAGTTAACCTCTCTACATGTCCAGACTCGTTAACCATTAATCTAGAAAAAATTGATGAGTTACGTATGAGATAAACTACATAGACCTCATGGTTGTTGTTTATGTAAGTAACATTAAAGATAAAATTCTGCGTCATCGCTTGTACACCACTCCATCCATGACCAGTCCATGATCCGGTTCGCCATACTTTTCTCATACCTTTGTACAAGAACAACTGAGTTGAGCCAACAAATTCCATTTTATATGAATAATCCCCAACGCCAGGGTTCGCACTAGACTTCCAAGATGTAACCACCCTATTCAAACCCGTTTTCTTATCTGCCCCAAATTTCATACCCGGAAGTAAAGTATTCGTAGGATAATCAAAGCTTTGCCATGTGTAAACTGCTCTGTTTTGGCCTTTAAATATCACTAAATTCCCTGTATCCAATAACTGAGCAGAAAAAGCATCATTTGTCACCGCTACTGAAATGTTTGTTGACCAGAACCGAAACCTTTGATCTTTTTCGTGTAGAACAAGGTTCCCGGTTTCATCAATGGATAGGATACCGGATGAATTATTAATCGGTCGGTCTCTATTGGCCACCCAAACTATAGTTTGCTCTGAAACTTTGTTATACCATATACCCACGTATCGATTGCTAGTAGAGTTTCTCGGGCTAAAGAATCCAAGAGCAAAGTTTTCTCCACTAGAGACCAAAATATCACCATCTTTAACTGGGCGTGTGAGCGTGATGGTATCTGTGGAAGAGGAAACACTGAAAAATAGAGATATGAACAAAAAGACTAGAATAGTATTTAATTGGTACATGTTTTCTTTCTTCTCGTCAGATGTTTTTAATTTGTGTTTCTCATTGTGCTAAACAAAGACAAATAGAAAAGTCATATAAAAAAGCTGATTCATGAGAGCTTTCTCTCACTTTCATGCCTTCACAAATATCATTTAGAGATATTTCCCTATTTGCCCAACAAGTACAAGTGTACTTATGGTAGTTGCATCAAAAAAATTCCAATTCATCAAATACCCCATGAGAGAAGGTCGCCTCTGATTTCTTAGGCGACTATCTTATTATTGTGACAAGTGTCTCTATCCTTGTACTAACCTAGCACTACCTTTGTAAGCTAGTACCTATGGTACTTTATGGTACTACTTGAGCGACTGGTACCACTTTCTTGTGCAACTTGTTTTTTTAAGAAGAAAATCAAACTTTATTTATGTTACACTATTAGTCCTCAATACATAAACAATTCAAACGTAGGTCCCCACTAAATAACCTCCATTAGTCTCTAATACATAAACACCACCGACCACCGCCACCTACCCACCACCACCGCCATACCCACCACCACCGACTACCGCCACCAACACCCACCACCCACCACCCACCACCGCCACCATCACCCACTACCCGCCACAGCCACCACCACCCACCACCCGCTACCATCACCCTTCACCCGCCACCGCCACCACCGCCACCCACCACTATCCCCACCCACCACCGCTGGTTGCTGCCACCACCACCACGACGCACCTCCGCCACAATCATCCACCACCCGCCACCGTCACCATTACCCGCCACCGCCCCCACCACCACCCCCACCCACCACCGCCACCACCACCATCCACTGCCACCACCACCACCCACCTCCGCTAGAGCCACCAGCCACCGCCGCACACCACTGCCAACATCACCCATCACCCGCCACCGCCAGTAGCGGTGGTGGGTGGCGGTGGTGGTAGTGGTGGCAGTGGTGGGTAGTGGTGGGTGGCGGTGGTGGTGAGTGGCTGATAACATCAAGTAGTTCAGATATTTAAGTGTTAATTACCCCCTATTATGCTCATCTTTATGTCATTTTACTAGAATATATACTCTTATTTGTTTATTTTTCATTTTCAGGGCAAAGATGAGCATTGAAAAGAAAAGATGTGGATTTTGAAGGTCATTAATGAAAATATTTGAAGTATGCGGATTGAACACTAACTACGGCGTAGATGATCTCTCGACCTAACTCGTAGCATCTATTTACACTAAAGACTGAAGTCAACACTGACGAAGAACTACGACGTAACCAGTTTATGCCTTACGGCGTAGATGTGACTACGAGACTTCTACGGGCAGAACATTCCTTCAAGTTACGTCGTAGATCTTCTTTCAAACACTTAGAAGAATTTCGTGATCCATGATGGAGTTACGGCGTAACCACTCATTAGGTTACGTCGTAGATTGGTGTACGAGAGTTCTACGTCCGTAATAGATCATCAAGCTACGACGTAGTATAAAAATACAAAGACTACGACGTAGTTAACCCTATCAGTTACGCCGTAGCAGAGTCGATACTATAAATACCAGCCCTAAATTCCGCATTTTAAAAATCATCTTTTCACACAAAGAAGTCAGAAGGGAATTAGGGATCAAGGAGGACGAAGTTCTGCAAGCGTACAAGTCATTTCCAAGGGAAAATTCACGCGTCAATCATAAGTTTTACCATTTAGATTTTGTGTATCGAATTCATGTTTTCATTTATCATGCTAAACATTGATTTTCCTGAAAATTTTAATATGAGTGGCTAAACACCTTTGGTGTTAGCCTTGTTATGAAATTGTTATGATTATGATTTAGTCTTCTCGTTTTCGTATCGTTTTATTTGCATACTTTCTTAGTGTTTCTTAGAACACCCTTGTTTTGGTAGCATTGAAGTTTGGTAGTTCCTATGAAGCTAGGAGAATTGACCATAGGATCCATTGTGAATAAGGGTGTGTTTAGTGATAGGAATTGACCATAGAACTATCAATATTTGTGTAGAAATTTCAACGAACGACCACCTACCAAATGGAATTTGTTAAGGAATTAGGGGGATCTAAGTTCCGACCGATCGGATTTCACTAAACAAGTGTAAGTTAGTAGAGGCACTTAATGACGCATTCATCTTGTATTGCCTGTGAACGCTTGTAATCATTAGGTTACGGAATAGGGCAAGGTGAAAGATAGGATTGGACGATTTGACCATCTGAGTCCAGTTGACGTGAGTCACCATATGAAACGATAGGATGCACTTTATAAAAAAATAGTCACAGTGATAATAAGAGTAGTAATTAGGTTAACACTTCTCTCTTTACTGATTTCTCTTCATTTGATTGCTTTCTTGTTTATTTTATTTCATTTCATTAGTTTAATCAATCAATTACAAAACCCCCTTTAAAACCAGTGACACTAGGACTTCGATTAAATCTGCACGCATAGTTGTTGGGACGACCTCGGCTTTACCGTTAACTATACCATACACGACCGGGTATACTGCCCGATAGTGCATTAGGTAGTCCTTAGGTGGTCGAGTCAATTATAAATATAAACCTGGTTAGTAGAACCTGCATCAAGTTTTTGGCGCCGCTGCTGGGGAGTTATTTAGTGTTTTCATATTTAAGTTCTTTCTTTTTACATTAAGTTTTTGTTTTAATTTTTGAACATGTTAGGTTACAAGACTCGTAGTGCTAAACTATTCATAGCAACACCATACGATAATCCTGAAAGGTAATTCAACGCAAAAAGAAATAATACTCCCATTTCTGTTCATAATATTTTCTCTTTTTGTGAGCATTCAGATTCAGATACGGAACTAAATGAAAGTACGAGCATTGATACCCTCACCATGGAACAATACATAGGTAGGACAAATGAAAACTACACCAGAGGAGTGACATCGGAACCTGAAATAGTTGAGTTTGACATTAAAGGAGAAATCATCAAAGAAGTAAAAAAAAAAAAAAATTTCTAGTGATAAGGATGGAGAAGATGCACAAGCACATGCGGCGGAAATTTTAAATATTGTGAGCATTTTTGGAAGTCCGAATGTCTCTGAATATAAACTAATGACAAAGGTTTTTCCTATATCATTGTCTGGATCAGCAAGGAAATGGTTTAATTGACTTCCTCTCGAAACAAAGACAACTTGGGAATCCCTACGTAAAGCATTCATAAAAGTTTTGTCCGCTTACTAAACTAGCAGCCTCACTAAGAGAAATATACATGTATGTACAAGAAAGGGAAGAAACGCTCTACCAAGCCTGGTAACGATATAATGAGCTTCTTTATAGATGTCCCACAAATGACCTAAACAAGCAAATGAAGGTTTTTGTTACACCTATTCGCCTTAACCTACCATGTAGTCTTGGTCTATGATTGGGAAGTTGCCGATTGCCCTAGTTTGAGGTTCGAGTAAAGAGATTCAGAAATCATGGCTACATTGAAGACTCATCTTTGAAGATCATTTGAGAGACCCCAAATATTCCATGTATGATTCATCTCAAGTGGGGGATGTTTTTATTTTTGTAATTTATTAGTAAAAAAAAAGTGAAATTTCGTATGTAGATAGTTTATTTATGGTGCAACAATGTATAGCACCAAGTTTAGAGCTTATAAAGATTTAATATCGAGGAGGCCATTTCGATCACTTATGAAGAATTTAATTGGTTTCTATTCACCAACATGAAGACCAAGTGTTGTGCCCATCGTAACGTCCGCTAATGGCACATTCACTTGTAGTGTGATCGAATGTTTGCGTCTTGGAGCTTTATCGTTGGATGAACGGAAAGCGGTAATGACTCGGTTGTAGGCTAAGACTATTTGCTTTGATTTTTATTTTAAACCATTTATGTGCATCCCATGTCTTATCCTACCCTTTAGTTATGAATCATGCTAAGGTGAGGGATTTAAGCAGTCATTGGTGTCTTGCCTAACATTCCGGTCATGTATCAATGTCTTTGTCGCCTTTGCCGTAGTATGTTAGTATCAACACTACACCAGTAGCCTCAAATTTGCTCACCCAATATTGCCTTTAAAGATTGTTTCAACCTTAGCTCTAGTGGTGGAGATTTGTGTAACTGCCAAGCCTATGATAGAATACATACTATGACTGTATGTTAAGTGATCACACCAAAATTAACACTTAGATTAGAGAGAGAGAGAGAGAGAGAGAGAGAGAGAGAGAGAGAGAGAGAGAGAGAGAGAGAGAGAGAGAGAGAGAGAGAGAGAGAGAGAGAGAGAGAGCATGAATGTTTGTTCCCATTTCGTGAGTTGTTCGGCTTTGATAAATTCTAGCATAGGATGTTTTTAAATTCATATCTTCCATTTTCTCGGGAGATTTCTTTTTGAAAATTATTCTAATAAGGTCTACTTGAGGGCAAGTAGAGTTCAAGTGGGGGGATATTTGATAACATCAAATAGTTCCAATATTTAAGTGTTAGTTTCCCCTAATTTGCTCATCTTTTATGTCATTTTACTAGAATATATACACTTATTTGTTTATATTTCATTTTCAGGGCAAAGATAAGCTTTGGAATGAAAAGATGCAGATTTGAAAGGTTATTAATGAATATATTTGAAGTATGTCGATCTAACACTAACTATGGCGTAGATGATCTTTCTACCTACGCTGTAGTATAACAACCCACAAAACACCCATTACTATCATTCCCATTACAAATACCTATAGTAGGTATTTCACAGGTAAATTTTTGCTTTTTATATGAATTATTACTTGCATGACTCACTAGACCTGCTCAGGTATCCACACAAGCCAAATAACTCAACACTCACATCCTATAAACCCTAGGTATGTCAAGCATAAAATCATAACAACACCATAATAAGTAATTCACCAATCTAAAACACTAAAATCCTAATAAAACCCTAAACTAAAACATAAGTAGGATTATGTGCTTATTTGAACCTATATGCTTAGTTTAACTAGTATGAATGTATCCAAGGCTTAATTATGAGTTTCCTTAGGAATATTAGGATATATTAGGACTATTAGACTATAGAATAAACTCTTTAGAACTTAGATACAAACCCCTTAAGCCCTAAACCATAACTAGGTCATAGTTAACTAGAATTAGGTCTAAACCATCCCAAAACTTCCCCATAGGTCACTACCACTTAGTATAAGCCTTTTAGAACTTAGGAATAGTTATTAGACACTCCTAGGACACTAGTCTAGGCACTAAACCATAGGATAAACCCTAGTCTCTCACTACACACACTTAGGTCATTTAGGTTACAAAATTAGGTCAAACCCTCCCAAACCTTTCCCATAAGTTACCCTCACTTAGAATAAACCCATTAGGACTTAGGATTAGTCACTAGACACACTTAGGAACTTAACTTAGGCACTAAACCTTAGGTAAAACCTTAAACACTTAATAAGTAGAACTAGGTCTAAACTTAACTAAAACAAGTAAAACCTAAACATAAGCACCTCAAACACCTCAACCTAGCACCCTAACACCTTAGTCATACCCAAGCACACACCCTAACACCTCTAAGCACCCATACAAGTAGGTGCATCACCTACTTGTGTAATCCACCACTAATCACCACTAATCCACCCTAAACCACCACTAATCCATCACTAAACCACCACTAATCCACCCCTAATCACCCTAAACCATCCCTAAACACCCTAAGCAGCTTACAAGCACCTCCAAGCACCCAAGCTAGTAGGTGCATCACCTCCTTGTAAGCTACTCCACCCAAACCGCCTCTCTCGGCTCTCCACCACCACAACCCTCCTACCCCGCCCCCTAGCTACTGCCATAGCTCGTCCTTGTCATCTCTAGACCCCCCACAACCACCACTAGCCTTTCTTGCTCATCCCTCCCCTTGCTCAACACCTAAACACCTCGTTCCACCCTAAACCACCTTAGCGAGCCTATAAATACCCTCTCCTCCCTTCCATTCTTCTTCACACCTCCCCTTCTATTCTCTACTTCACATTTCTGTAGTAATAAGTCCTTAGAAGCCCTAGGAGTCGAGTAGCTAGGCCTTGGTCGAGTTGTGGTTTGAAGTCGAGCGAGCCATAGTGTCACAATTCGTAATTTCAGGTCCTTGTTCAGATGTCGAAATTTCATTATTCATCTCGGAAAGTTACTATTCATCAGTTACTATTCCCCGATCACTATTCATCATTTTTTGTGTCAGTTTAAGATTCCAAGAAGCGTTCCGAAAATTTACTATTCACATGACACTATTTATTTCCGGAGAGAAAACACTATTCATGTACTTTAAATTCGCGTAACCGGTTAGGTTAAGCTGCGAATTCATGAATCGTCAATATTTACATTCGCGAAACCAGTCAGTTTTAGCTGCGAATTCATGAAATCATCAGTAGGGATACTTCATATGGTCTAGAAATAGCTTACATATCATTATAATGGCATTTGCATACTATTCCACTCGTAGGATATTCCAATTACTATTTTGGTATAATTGACTTTTACGTATGTTTATTTTTAAATAAACGTTGACACGCAACCAATAATGTGACTAACACGTACAACGCTCCCGACTATGATTCTGATATATTTTTATATTCATTTTAATAATATAAAAATTATATTATTAATTTACCTGGTATTTTGGAAATTTATTTAAATTATATCGTACGTCTAATATAATTACGACAGTTTTCTTAAAAACTAAGCGATAATCATCCAAACACTCAATATTTATGCCCAACATACTTTCACAATTTTTACGACTTTATTGTGTCCCGGTTAACTCTGTTAAAATTTATTTTTAGTTAACTCGGTACCCGGTATTCCCTAAAACTATTAATATATATACATTATCATACTAGAATTACCAACTATCTTACACAAGCTCCATGTTTTCTTCTTTTTTTTCATCATATGCCGCCCCCCCCCCTCCATGCTAATTTCTTACAACTTTGAAAATATTACAAATCTCATTAAATCTTGTCATAAGTTGTCTAATATATTATATATAACAATACATATACATTGTATCTTATTTTCACAAGATCTAATCAACCACTTTTTCTCTCTTCTTCCTTGGGGGTGCACGGCTAACACAACAAGAACAAGCAAGAAACAATTATTTTTCAAGAACTAGTGTTTATCTAGTGTATTTAGTACTCCTATAAGTGTTTTGTAATACAAACTCAAGGTTTACTTAGGTTTTCACCATCAAAAGCTAATTAATCTTTCAAGTAAGTGTATGAAACTTATCTTTATAATTTTACCAAGTTTTTGTAATGTGCATATGATATATATACAAGATCTACATGCATATGTTAGTTATACCACTCCATTTTATACATATATAACTTTTGAGCCCTAGATATATATTATAGGTAGATCCTTGTTAGATCCACTTGATTTATGATGTTTAGGAACCCATGACACCCTAAGAAGGTGTATGGTAAGATTAGACTAGATTTGTGGTGATTGAAAGTGGTTTGGTTGAAGTTGGAACTAGATTGGAACCCTAGAAATGATTTTTGAAACAATATATATAGCTACTGTCCATATTTTGAAAACGTGGGAAAATCAGTAGATGATGGGAAATTTTTGACCAAATATTTAGAAAATAATTTCAAAAACGAAGCCGTGGGCGAAAGAACGGATTAAAACGAGCTTATAACGAAGGAGTTATAATTTTTGCAAGTTTAACGACGAAAACTATTTTCTGAAAATATAACGTGCTGTTGGACGATTTTCGATGGACAAAGAGAGGTGTTAGACGTAATCTAATGGAGCCGAAGTATCAAAAATATATTAATACATGTTAAGACGAATCCGTGGATATAAAGAACGAGGAAAATGAACTTAAAACGACAAAGATATACACGTTTTAAAATCGTCAAAACTATTTATATATTTATAGTCACTAATAGAAATAATAAAACTACGTACTAAATACTATATTTTCTAAATTTCTTGTTCAAGAGTTATATTCTTAACTAATGAAGTACGTACGACCCAAGGCTTATTTATGCGACTACTAGACGTTATTTCAAGGTTTTTAAGGCGATGAACATAACACTAACATTTTATATATGACATATTACGACAAGTTTCTATAATTCTAGTTGGACTTATTTTTCCTAAGTATGAAAAATACCTTACTTTGACAATAAAAAGTATTTTCAAGTTACGAGTGGTATAGGTATCATGTGCATGAATATTCATTACATCATTTTATGATCTACAGTAGATCATATTCATTCATTTAGGTTGCGGCTAGTATTCGCGCCTTGTTGTCCCGATCATTTCATCACATTGTACTATCACTTCAGGTGAATTTTCATAGCCCCGTTTTAATTCAATATTTTGATTTCAAATCCCACGGGGGAGAATACATTGCATCACTTATTTTTGTACATGCCAAAGTATAAAATTTCTTACATTGCTTAAGTCACGACAAGTCCCCTTTATTATCATGGACCGTTAATTAATCTACAAGCGAGAGTGAGTGAATAGATCTATTGAGGGTGACTCCTCCATCCGTGTTTGGGTTGCTCCAATGGGAAAACGGATGCATTTCATGTCTAATATATTTAGAGTGTCTAGTAAACACTCATTCGGGGCTAAGTAACGTCTAGCTTCGGGGTCATGAGCTTAAGAGCCAATGTATTACTTTTGACATATTGTCGGTTTACTTTATACTTGTTGCCAATGTACATACGATTTAACTTACAAACCTACGATTATTCACCAACATTATTGTTGACCGTTTTCGCAATGTATTTTCAAGTAACTAAGACATATTCCTCATGGCATGCATGGAGTCATTTCATTGAGTAACAAGGATGACGCGTCTTGTTAGGAATACAATTATTCCTATAGAAGACTCGGTCACCTAATTAATGTAATAGCATTTTAGTTAGCTCATAGTTAGTTAATTATATGTATTAGTTAGTTTAGTTTAAGTAACACCGTGGAAGAAGGACGGGTCTTTATCCACTGTATGCCTGATCCACAGCCCGGGTGTGGGCGTTTGTAGAAAACTATATATACCCCTCTCCACATGTGGAGAGGGTTGGAGCTTCCAATTCTCATCAATCTGATCTTTCATTTTCTCTTTCTCTCTCTAGGAAATCCTCCCAACTTCTCTCTCTCTCTAAACTCTTCTACCATTATTCCTCTACTATAATTCTATATCTAATCACAAAACCATGTATGCTATAATTATTGATATTCTACAATTGGTATCAGAGCCATGGTTGCATCTGAGGGACTAGTTTGTAATCGGATTTATTGTTTGGTTCTTGTGTTCGGTTTTGGATCGAGTGAAAACATTTTAATGTGACTCTGGTTGTGGGTTTATTCATTATATTCTAGTTCTATCATGTGTTAATGTTCTATTTTATTGTTGTTATTTTGAAGACTTGTGGTCATTTTTTTTGGTGTTTCTGATTGCGTTTAGTTTTGTTTTTCCTTCTTGGCTCTTGTTAGTGATTTGCACTTTTTGTTTTGGCTGCATCTGAGTTCACTTTTCGCGTCTTTCTCATTAAAGGGAGTATAAACAATATTACTAGAAAGTGACTGATTTGGATCTACACTGCCAGCGATTACTTGTCTTTTTTTTTTGCGATTAGTCTAATCTTTCCATTGCGTTTAGTTCACATTCTCCAAACTGGCGATTAAGTTTCTAGTTGCGATTTGCTCTTGGTTGTGTGTTCATGTTAGTGATTACTCAAGTTGCGATTAGTTTATCTTGTGTTTAAGTTTTGAGATTAAGTTTTTGCGATTAACTTTTGGTGTTTCTGCGTTTAACTCGTTTTTATATTTTTAGTGTTAGTAAACCAAACAAAACAAAAGGTTAATAAGATCCCAGAACATCTCTCGTTAGTACTTGAACATTCATCCAAACATAACCACAAGAGATTTTTCTTCATTAATCCATTTCAGAAGCAGTCACCTCTTGTTAATATCCAAAAAGTAAAGATATAACAAAACCCAAATGGTTTCATCTCTATTTGTTTCGGGTGTGACACGATCTCAGATTTGTTCCAGTCTCCAAATCACTAAAGATTCAACAAGCTGTAACAATATTCATCATAGATCCTTAACAAGACTCGACAAAAAGGAATACATGACTCAAAATTAATTTAAAGAACATAAAAGGATCTCAGCATAAGAAAGAACAAAAACAAGTTGTGTAATTCTTTATTTTCTATTCGGTTTACAAATTAAAGAAAGAGACCTCAGTTTATTTGATTCGAACATCTTTTCAAGAGATTAACCGTTCAATATCATACAACCTTCATGGATCAATAAACTAGCCTCACTTGTTTTATGTTAATATACGAATATCAAAAGAAAGTTTAAAACAAATCTGTTTTATCTCCCTTTCCTTTCGATTATAATTAAAGTAAACAAATCAAACAAACCTAACCAACCTGAGACCGTTTCAAGATTGAGAAGTCTTTATGTGATCTAAGATCAAGGGAAGCTTGGGTTTATTGACTGGGTGTATTCGGATTAAACAAAATCAAGGGACGAACATTTACTTGTGATTCGCATTTATTAAGCAACAAGGGACAATTTGTGCTCGGTTTGATATCATAAACACAAGAAGGGATCTGCTATATTGTTTGAGTCAGAAACGTTTGAAGGAGATAAAGTGGCTTAAGTGACTGCGTGATTTACTTGTGCTAAAGATTAGGGTTATGTGGGATTATTATAGCAGATTTTTAGGGTTAAGTATCATTAGTGGATTCGGGCCTTATTACTATTGTTGTGTTGGGCTGGACGAAGTGAGTGTTGTTGGGCTTCAGGTTTATTGGTTTTGGGCTGCGCATTATACCATTGAAGATTGCGCATTATTGGTTTTGGCTTTAGACGAAGTGAGTGTTGGACAAGGTCTATTGGTTTATTGGTTTTGTTTACTGATGAGGCGAAAAATGATCCGTTTTTAGGGGGTCATTTAAGCCCGAATCCGAATTTATTTGATCAAATATTGCCCTAAATCGTTCCTTTTGTGATTTTAGGTGTTTGGAGAGTGAATTCTGGAAAAGAGGCTATTTTGGACGTTTTTGGAGCATAAAGTGAAGAAAACAACAAAGTACCAAATCCAAGCTGGAATTACAAGGTGACGGCGTCAAGAATTTACTCTTGACGGCGTCAGAAAGGATGAATATTTTACCGAAGGTTGTGAAGGCGTCAGATGAAGAGATGACGGCGTCAAAATGACCAAGATTAATTTACCGAGGGTGGTGACGGCGTCACATAGGCCGTCACGATTGGATCTAGGGCGTCCGAGGAAGTATATGGCGGCGAGTTGACGGCGTCAGATTTTACTCTTGACGCCGTCAGGACGATTTTCCTATATATAGTTTTCTAGTTTTTTCATTAAAAAGAGAGAAGTTTTGGGTGAAACCCTAAAGACGATTTTGGTGCCTCTTTTACAGGTTTTTCAAGGGTTCCAAACCCTTGAGACCTTGCATTGTAATTGAGATAAGTATACTCTTAATTCAATCAATATGTCTATGTGTTGGTTGTCTATCTTTTGTTCTTATCTTAATTCTACTATGCTAGGCTAAATTTCCTTTGTGTTTGCTTAGATCTAATGAAACCTAGATGTTGATTATGTGTTGATTACTTGTCTATTCTTGTTTTGAATGAATGATATTATATGTTAGGCTTAAGAAAACTGGCAGATCTCCAAATGGTAACATGCTTGAACGTCTTAAGAAACATGAACCGAGGCGTACTAGGTCTTTATTGGTTGTATTTAATGCATGAGCCACTGTTTACAATCCCTATAGTTGTGCTGGGTCATGGTGTAGGAGGAGATAAGAGCTCATAGAGTTGGGGAGTTATGTATGCCACTCCACGAATGGTATTAAGGAATACAACCCGTCATTCATACAAGTGTAACAAGTAATTAACATGTAAAAGATATCTAGGGAGTAATGAAGTCTAAGTAAACACAATTTCTCCAACCACTGCTCACAACCTTAGTTTAATATTAGTTTAATTTCATTTTCATTAGTTAATTAATTATAAAGTAGTTTTTGGGTTAGTTGATTAGCAACTAATTCCGCCCACTCCTTCAAAACCCGAGATTTTACTTGCTTTCATAAATTATAAAAACACAAAAATAATCATCTTCCATCTCTAGAACTATTAATTAGGCTTTCTAATCCTAGCGACACTATTCCTAAGCTGAACGATCAATCCCCCGGTACTTGTCACTATACTATACTACAACGATCAGGTACACTGCCTGGTGGGGGTTGTAAGCCTCGCGAGATCCCTCGAGAGGTAAAGCAAGGTGCGATTCCCACGCATCAAGTTTTTGATTTGCTTGTCCTCAAGCAAATGAGCTTTTATTCTACTCAAAAGACAAGTTAGGGGTCATTTAACACTAATATAAAAGTAATTACAACAAATAATTGTTCCACTAAAGACCAATAGACAAGCACGGAGGTCATACACAAGCACCTCACAAATAGTGTTTAGATACTCACATCTCTCGGGTGTAATAAAGTAATATAACATTATGGAAATGGAAGATATCTCTCACTACCTGTCATAGCAAAATAGATTACCATAGGCTTGGGAAAGGATCAAACCTCCACCACATGGCGTAAGCACCTAGGATAAACTATCAAAGAGGTCTTTTTAAAGGGTTATAACGTTAGGTGTAGGGATATGAATTACACGGTTTTGTTGGATAAAGGGATTTTACTGGTGGCGAGTTAACAATCTTAGTTAATTACATGTACAAGATGGCGTTGCTAAGCCAAGACTAGACTCGACTTAAGCTAATAAATGAAAAATAACAAAAACATAAAATAAACATAGAATAAAAACGGGATGGTAGTCCGTATGTTTTTTCTCTCTTTCTTTTCTATTTTTTTTTCTTTTTCTTTTTTTTTTCTTTTTCTTTTTTTTTTCTTTTTCTATTTTTTTTTTTTTTTTTTTTTTTTTTTTTTTTTTTTTTTTTTACACTCTTACCCTACCATCCAAAATAATACATCATAGGGGTTTGAGCATTCCCCTTACACTTGAATCTTTACATACTTTACATTAAACTATTCTAATGACTCGAATTAAGAAAATCAAAACACTTGGAGCACTTTTAAGATTAACGTACATATGGGGGTAATAAATGTTGTTCTTCCCCATTACTCCATAAAATAAGTACTTACCCATGAGTCCCAATCGTCCCAAAACAATATGTACAAGGATATGACTCGACTTAGCAACCATGTAATCAATTAGAAAGTTAACTTAGGGTTTAACAAATAACAATAATGCACTAAAAATGAGCGCATACACGGAAGGCTAAGGCGATTTGGGTGTACATTTAAGTGGGGTGTAACAAATTCTTCCTTTAAGTAAGATGCTTAAAGTTAGAAACGAAAAGATAGGCTCGGAGGGGTGTACTAGGGGTATCGTGTACTAAAAATGAGTACAACGCTAAGGGTGTGGGAAAAATTAGTTGACTTAACTAGCCAAGTAATATGACTTAAATGGTCAAGTAATCGTAATACGGGTTTAACACAAGGGTGATCCTAATGCCTCTTATCATGTAGTAAATCCTACTACACGAATGTAGTCTCACTAGCGGTCTCGGGATGCATCACTAACGCAAGTTCTAGAATCTAAATGCTACCGGTACACTCATAAGCACCAATAATGAATGCTTTTCCTATCAAATCTAAAGGCGAACCTCACATTTTTGGGTGGAAAATTTTTCTGAATATACGGTTATGTGCTAGTCATACAACCTCCTATCCATGAGACGCTTGCTATGGCTAAAGTTTCACTCCTAAATGTTGTAAAAAATTTTAAATTTGGCGCTAAAATTGCACTAACAAGTATTTCTCATAGTTTTATTACTCATCTACTATCAAACAAAACAAACTCAAGCGAAAGTGCATATGTAAGGTATCATCTTTTTACCCTCCCCTTACACTTAAGATGAACATTGTCCCCAATGTTCAAGTAAAGAATGTAAAAGTTAAAAGTAAAGAGAATGAATTCAAATACTCCCCTGATTCGCTCGGTATGGATTTTAGGTTGGCCAGGTTAAATCTTCCTCCAAGAAAACGAACAATCAAAGCTTCCCTTCCAGAATATAAATCATCTTCTTGTCTCAAATAACCTGTAAATCCTGACAAAAGTAGACAAGGCAACCTCGCGTAAAATCGGCGGCATCCTATATAAGTTACTAAATCCTAGAAAACAAAATAAGATATAATGCTTGTGGAATGAAGTTTACAGATTTCCTGGAGATTATAAAACTTAATAATTCACAAAAACTATAAGACTCCGTTAGAAAAACAAAACCGGTAAAATTTCTAGATTTTAACTCCTGACGCCGTCAAGAGCAATTGCCTGACGCCGTCAGAATGAACCTGCAGAAATCTTTATGTTAAGTTTCCAGAAAATTTCTGGAAAAACTTTGTCCTACTTCCTGGAAAATCCTGCAAAACTTCATTATGACTCAATACAAGCACTTGACTCTAACAAATACGAATATACATGTTCATTTAATATTGTGGAGAATCATGATCGGGTTGTTTCTTAAAAACATATTTGGGGTTTCCCCTTACACTTATCTTTTGCAAAAAATACCTTTAGGTTGAAGTTAAGACTAGGCTAAACAACATAATAAAGTATTTCCACATTTTAATTGAGAAACATGATCAACCAACAATAAAAATAAAGCATGCATACGGAAGCAAATAACAATCAAACAATTAAAATCACACAAAACATGGGTTGCCTCCCAAGAAGCGCTTTTCTTTATTTACGAGTCTTGTAGCTAGACTCAAAGTCGTGGGTTACTACGTGATTTCATCATTGGTTCCATTCTCTAGGTCATCTTCTAAACCAGTTTTGTATTCTGGACCTAGTTGTAAGCACTCTTTGTAGAAACCAAGCATCCTATTTTTAACATACTCTACTCCTCTACGTCTATCCTCCTCATTCCTATAATAAGCCGCTTGCTTACGTTCCTTTTCGAAATTAGAGAGAAGGCGGTATTGCTCAATCTTGTAGGGCATTTGATAAGCAACCTCATCATTCTCTTCCTTGAATCTAACTATCCCTAACGTCGGATCATAACTCATCCTAGTGGCCTCAACAAATGGCTTCCCGAATACTACTTGACTTAGGCAAGCATCTATCACCGGACGAATGTCTTCAACTATCATAAAATCAATCTCATAGGTTAGATTCCCTATAATGACATGCAATCCCTTCACTCTTCCCGCAAAATTACTTATCCAACTTTTACCGGGCATTATCCTAAAATTGAGTTGCTTCTTCATCACCCAATTGTAATAAGTCCTAGACATGATGTTCACGGGGGATCTAAGGTCTATGTAAGCTTTCCATACATGCATGTGCCCGATATTGCATGGGATGTTAATGTTAGAGGGGTCTCCCATTTTGATCAGGGGATCACCAAAGATATATGTTGTTTCGGGACTATCGAATAAATACTTATGGTATTCCCGTTCTTCCTTGGTTGGCAACTTATCAAAATATTCCTCTATAGGTTCTACCTCCTCTAATTCCTCATCCTTATTAACCTCAACTTCCCTACTCTCATCCTCACTATTGGCTTCTACTCTAACTTCATCTTTGTCACTCTCCTCTATTTCCCTATCTATCGGCTTGATAGTGACAACATTGACAAAGTGGACATGTTTGGATGATAAGGGGTCCTTAGCTTGGATTCCACTATTGGTGTCCCTAGTGTCCTTCCTAGGTGTGGCTAATGTTTGGTTGTTGAGGGCTTTCAACAAGTTGTCGATTTTGTTGGTCATCTCCGTTTGTTGTTGGTTGAATTCGGTTTCAAACCTAGCTATGCGAGCTTCTTGAGATGCCATAAATTTCGACATCAATCCTTCAAGATTGTTGGTACTACCATAGTTGTTAGAAGGATTGTTGTTGAAGATACGGTTGGATGGTGGACCGTTTGATTGGTAACGATTAGGTGGGTTGGATGAATTTGGTTGATTTTGTTTCCACCTAAGGTTTGGGTGATTTTTCCATGAGGGGTTATATGAATCACCGTATGTGTTTGGCTCGGGCTTGAAAGTGTACCACTTATCTCCCGCTTCGTCGGTACGCGTGGATGCGTAGTCCGCAAAAGCTGTTCCGGGGAGTTCCACACAATCACGAGTGTCATGGGGACCACTACATAATTCGCATGAAGAAGTGATTTTGTTCACTTGGCTTGAATGCTTCGGAGCTTCGTAAGATTTCATGAGAAACTTGACTTGGTCCTCAAGTTCCATGATCCTACGGTCGGGAGTGCTTGAATTATTCGAAGGCAAAGATATTGCCTTGACCGTTTTGTTCAAATCACGGGGATCATTCCAACTTTCGTTGTCATAGAGAGCAAGATCTTCTATGAGTTCCCATGATTGTTCCGCACTAAGATCACGTAGCTTACCACCGGCCGATTGGTCAATGGTTCGCCTCGTGGGGATATCGATATGGTCATAAAAAATTTGGACTTGGAGCCACAAATCTATGCCATGATGAGGGACTTTTTGGAGTAAGTCCTTGAAACGAGTCCATGCTTCATAAAGAGATTCATTTTGACGTTGTTGGAACATCAAGATGTCATTCCTAAGTTTAGTAGTTCTCCCCGGTGGGAAAAATTGAGCAAGGAAACGAGTGGTGAGATCATCCCATGTGGTGATGGATCCCGCGGGTAAACGCTCAAGCCATTGACTAGCTTGATCCCGTAGAGAGAATTGGAATAGGCGTAAACGGGTAGTCTCTCTAGTTTCAACACCTAGGTCTATGGAATCTACAATTTTGAGGAAGTCCTTAAGGTGTTGGTTTGGATCTTCGGAACGAAGTCCATGGAATGCACATCCGCTTTGCACCAACCGGATGGTGTCGGATCGCAAGGGGGTCACATTGGCTCCGGTGAGCTCAATGGTGTTTCGGTAGCCTTGGTGGCTAGGTCGGGAATACTCTCCTAAGGTTCGGGGCCTAAGGGGTTCTAGTGGTGGGTTTTGTTGTGGTGGGATGATGGGTTCAAAGATGTTACCACCTTCCATGATGTCGGATGGTAAAGAGTTACGAACAAAAGCACGAAGAAATAAGATAGACTAAAGAAGACCTAAAAATAAAAATAAAATCTTACTAGAAAGGAATCTAGCAAGTAGACCTAATAAAAAGAAATCCTAACCTAGACAATAACTATTCCCCGGGCTGCGGCGCCAAAAACTTGATGGCGACGCACTCTTTTGCGAAAGTTGAGGAATGAATGTAAAGATAAACAATCCCCGGCAACGGCGCCAAAAACTTGATGCGTGGGAATCGCACCTTGCTTTACCTCTCGAGGGATCTCGCGAGGCTTACAACCCCCACCAGGCAGTGTACCTGATCGTTGTAGTATAGTATAGTGACAAGTACCGGGGGATTGATCGTTCAGCTTAGGAATAGTGTCGCTAGGATTAGAAAGCCTAATTAATAGTTCTAGAGATGGAAGATGATTATTTTTGTGTTTTTATAATTTATGAAAGCAAGTAAAATCTCGGGTTTTGAAGGAGTGGGCGGAATTAGTTGCTAATCAACTAACCCAAAAACTACTTTATAACTAATTAACTAATGAAAATGAAATTAAACTAATATTAAACTAAGGTTGTGAGCAGTGGTTGGAGAAATTGTGTTTACTTAGACTTCATTACTCCCTAGATATCTTTTACATGTTAATTACTTGTTACACTTGTATGAATGACGGGTTGTATTCCTTAATACCATTCGTGGAGTGGCATACATAACTCCCCAACTCTATGAGCTCTTATCTCCTCCTACACCATGACCCAGCACAACTATAGGGATTGTAAACAGTGGCTCATGCATTAAATACAACCAATAAAGACCTAGTACGCCTCGGTTCATGTTTCTTAAGACGTTCAAGCATGTTACCATTTGGAGATCTGCCAGTTTTCTTAAGCCTAACATATAATATCATTCATTCAAAACAAGAATAGACAAGTAATCAACACATAATCAACATCTAGGTTTCATTAGATCTAAGCAAACACAAAGGAAATTTAGCCTAGCATAGTAGAATTAAGATAAGAACAAAAGATAGACAACCAACACATAGACATATTGATTGAATTAAGAGTATACTTATCTCAATTACAATGCAAGGTCTCAAGGGTTTGGAACCCTTGAAAAACCTGTAAAAGAGGCACCAAAATCGTCTTTAGGGTTTCACCCAAAACTTCTCTCTTTTTAATGAAAAAACTAGAAAACTATATATAGGAAAATCGTCCTGACGGCGTCAAGAGTAAAATCTGACGCCGTCAACTCGCCGCCATATACTTCCTCGGACGCCCTAGATCCAATCGTGACGGCCTATGTGACGCCGTCACCACCCTCGGTAAATTAATCTTGGTCATTTTGACGCCGTCATCTCTTCATCTGACGCCTTCACAACCTTCGGTAAAATATTCATCCTTTCTGACGCCGTCAAGAGTAAATTCTTGACGCCGTCACCTTGTAATTCCAGCTTGGATTTGGTACTTTGTTGTTTTCTTCACTTTATGCTCCAAAAACGTCCAAAATAGCCTCTTTTCCAGAATTCACTCTCCAAACACCTAAAATCACAAAAGGAACGATTTAGGGCAATATTTGATCAAATAAATTCGGATTCGGGCTTAAATGACCCCCTAAAAACGGATCATTTTTCGCCTCATCATTTACAAGTATTGTAATAGACTGAGTGAAAAGATTGTTTGGGCTTAAGTGTCATGGGAATAAGCTTAATTGTCGGTTACTTGTTCTTTGGTTACACTCTTGGTTAAGCTCTAAATTCTTTATACAATCCGACTTGACTGTGTGGTTAAATTTTCGGGTTATATTTTGGAATACGGTTTCGATTGAGCTCCACGAAATTGATAGTGAGACTTATTTGTGGGTTGAGATATTCTCGAGTTTATTGGATAACATTTTGGGGTTTATTCGGATTTCGATCATACAACCATTACGTTCTTCAAACAATCATCTAATCATTTACCGATCCAACAGTTTCTTATCGTCTCACGTTTTTGTCTTGATTTTGTAAAATCCCGCGAAAGATTTTATTTTCCGGTTTAAATCATAGACTTGTAAAATTCCGTGCACGTTCAAATCATGTCTACTAATTCTGATTCTGTCATCTCAGAGATACTCAAACTGTACGATGTGATCGATGAACATATGATTTCGAACCATGTGCAACTAATAAACGTACTTGAGCCTGATAATACTGCAATGGAATCTTCGTGCTGCATTGAATTACTTGATGATGCAAAGGATTGCTGCATTGAATGCTTTCGACAACTTCATTCACACCTCTCGGTACTTTTAGAGGGAACTGGATTCAAGATGGGTTTTGAACGTGCATTTGCAACTCTCTTCGGTCAAGATGTTCAGATTTTCACAGACACAATGATTATTAATTTAGATCAATTACGACAGCAACTTGACCAAGCAGAATCTTCCAATATTTGATCCTTGGCTGCCCTCTATGTGATCAACAAACAACTGCAGAAGTTCATCAATTCGAAATTAAATCTGGTTTATGACTATGAAAGTCAGATGACATTGAAGTGTTTTGCTGATCACACGGGTATTGAGGTTGACACGTTCAGAGATACATTACTCCAACTCATGGGTAATGTTAAGGAGTACATTGAGGAAAGAGCTCAGCACAATCTTAAGTATGATGAAAAGGTGAAGGCATGTCGGGTGCAATCATGTGATGGTATTGTTGATTCGGGAAAAGCATTGGATGTTGGGTCAGCTGTCACTAAATGCAAAGGATCAGAGACTACTAAGCTTGACACTACCAGCAGTTCAGTGGCTCTTGTTACACATGATATGAGTGTAGATTTTAGACCGGAAAAAGAACAGGAGTCATGTGCTGAGGTACCCTTATATGATCAACATAATGTGCTTTCTAATGAACGGCAGTGTACTGATTATATTAAGCCCAGTTATGACACACATTTGTTCGAAAAGACTGATAGCAATACCATTTCTAATTCAACAAATATGAGTCATAAAGGGGGAGAAAGTGATCAGGATGCTGAACATAATGATGAGTCAAGTTCTTTGTTTACAGCTGAGATGCTTAAGTCAAATAATATGGTTGATAAAGAAGTTTTTAATGAACTTTCTAACAGATTTTTACAACTTGAAAAACATTGTATTTCACTTGAAATCGCAATGCAACAAAAGGAAGAAAGTTTTCAAACTAACAAACCATGTAAAAATCCGGAATTTCCTGAGTTTCGTGAATTTTTTAAAATTAACACTTTGAAAGCTCAGCTTCAAGACAAAAACTCGACAATCAATAATTTGAAAAAGCATATTTCTGTCTTGAATGAGAAAAGTAATATAGTCAAAGCTAAACATGACATTGATGTTATTAAATCAAGAAACATCGAATTGGAACTTTATGTTGCTAGATTACTTAAGGAAAATAAGACTTTGAAAAGGCATCATATAGACCTAAGAGACTCTATCAAAGAAACTAGTACTAAGACTTTAGAACAAACAACATCTTTGATGGTCAAAAATGATAAATTCAAAGCTCAAATTCAGGAAAAGGGATTTACAACTGCTGCATTAAGAATTGAGATAAGAAAATTAACAGGAAACAGTGTGAACACTAAGTTTGCAAAACCATCAATCTTGGGGAAACCAGTTTTACAATCAAGTAGAAACCATTATGTTGTTAGACAACTAAATGCGGTTAGATCTAAACGACCAAAACTTTCAAAAACTCGTTTTGCCTCCCAAGTTGATGCGAAACAAGTTTTGACAAAACCAATCACTTCACATAATTTGCCTAAGAAAAATGCCTCTGGGTCTGTTAAAGCTCAACAAGTAGTTACACCTACACCTGACTCTTCAAGGATATGTTCGAAAATAGTGTCAATACCGTGCATTAAAACTCAAATCTCTTATGATATAAATGACTTGTACAAGAACTATGATCTTGAAAAGGCTAGGAAATGGGCTCTACTTCAAAAGGATGGAATCTTAGGTTCACGACCTCATAGGATGCCTTCTAGCTTATTGCAGAACTCGGACAGTAGCAGCAAACCAAAACTTGTGAGCACCTAACAAACAAATAGGAATTGTCTAGTGTCCAAGAGTAGCAAATCACTCTAAGAATCCTAAACCTTTTTCGGAATCTAAACACCTTATCTGCTCAACTTGTCTAAACTGTATTTTTAAGGAAAATCATGATAGTTGTGCTACAAAATCCCTGAAGGAAGTGAATACTTGTGATAAGGCTCTACCATCTAAGACTAGAAACTACAACAAGCCCGTAGAATCAAAGAGTTATAATCAGAAACCTGGCAGGCAGATTGTTTTAGGACAAAGGTCTGCTCTAAACATGACTTCCACTTTATATGAGAAACCAAATACTCCTAGAACTTGCCTTAGGTGGATACCAACGGGTAAAATTGTTAAGATTGTTGGTCTTAGATGGATACCTATGAGAAAGATGTTCACTGATTGCAAAACCAAGGTTGACAGTTGAACCCCAAATGGTATATATGCTGATATCACTAACCCATATAAATGCAAACAAACTCCCACTGTCAGTGCAGGTAGTCTCTACTTAAGTGCAGGTACATCGCTCAATACGATTAAGGAAAGACTCAGAGTTTGGTTTCTGAAAAAAATGATATCTCATCAATCAGGGGTTAAAGAAGCTCAACTTTGATGCATATGATATATGATGTCTGAACACATCAGTTCAGACCTCGTACTTCAGCGACTATGACGTCTGAATACTTCAGTTCAGGCCTCGTTCTTCATCGACTATGACGTTTGAACACTTCAGTTCAAGCCTCGGTCCTCAAACTTCATCATTATGGTGTCTGCTGACAACACTTCAGGCCCCGTTCATCAAAGAAAAGAAAGGTGAATGATTCAGTGCGCCTTATCTTCATAAGAAGAGAAATCTTCTTGTTCTTGATCATTCCAACAACATGCTTCATGCTTTCTCCATATTCGTTCAGTCATCAAGTGGATCTACTCATCTTGGCTCGAAATCTTAATCACTTGCTCATTCAAAAATGGCAAACATCGTATGCAATTTTTGAGGGGGAGAAGAGTGAATAAACTACATGATTGAGTGTATTCTTATTCACATGCTCAATCAAAAATGGCAACCTCGTATGCAATTTTGAGGGGGAGAAGTGTGAATAAAATACATGATTGATTGTATTCTTATTCACTTGCTCAATCAAAAATGGCAAACCTCGCTTGCAATTTTTGAGGGGGGAGAAGTGTGAATATACCACATGTTGACTGATGCTTGAAGAATGGTCTTACGACTCTCCTCCAACACCTAATGTTCTACTTACTAAAGATGACTGGGATTTATGATTGATGATTACTTCCAAGCCTCAACGAATGATGATTGATCAAGATGCTCCATCTAGAAGTATTACTCAGACTACTCAAGTAATCCAATCTCCAGTTATTTCTCAAGGTGTTGATGATGACTATCATGATTGTGAAGTTGCACACATGAATAATGATCCATCTCTTTGTTCTATCTCATCACGGAATGTTGTTCCTCCAAATGTGCACTTTGTCAATCAACCACAAGAATATAATGGAAAATGTCGATTATAACGTCAAAACGGCTGAATATTTGGACATGGAATGTCAAGTAATCATGGAGTTTATTTGGTATCCCTTATTTGAGATTGAAGTTGACTTTCACAAAGGTGTGATCTTATTTTATCTTGAAGTCGGGGTTGGTTGGATGAAGATTCTTTGAGATCCTTGCTTGAGCTTTTACCTTTACAATGACGAAGACTTGGATATCTAGTTATTTTGGTGATTCTTCGTTTTTATTACCACAAAATAACTATCACTCTAAGGAGTGTCACAACTCACATGGAGTTGTCGATAGTCAAGAGGTGATGTACGTCTTTTACTTGATGGTTGGTTGGTTGAAGAGTATATAGAGTACTTAGGGATTCGATGTTGCACGAACTCTCTACACCGCTCTTTGTCACACAATAGTGCAAGCTTAAGTCACAAAAACAGGGAATTCTACTTCAGTTCCTAGTTTGGTATATTGAGTTTACTTCATCAGTGGTCACTTCTAATAGCCTACAGAAGGGGTGGTAAAGATAGTCAGAGAGAGTCTTTTTGTAGCAGTTGATTCTCACCAAGTCCATTTAGCAAATTTTGTTCTTCTCACAAGATTTCAAGAAGATGTGCCTATAATGTGTTGCAGATTCTGAGGTATCAAAACCAGCAAGGGGGAAGCAGACATACATCCAAATGCATAATGAGTACACGTGATGAACTTAATACTTCGTCTTAATTGAAGTTATGCCGGGAAGACAAATGTCACAACCGCAGAGATAATCAGTGTCTTAACTCGTGGTGTTTGGTGTATCATTCCAACTATGTGGGGGAAGTGGTCTCTTGATACTTGTGGTATGTATGACTTCAGCTTTCAGTGGGAAGAAATATGAGAAGAACAATTGGAGCATGAGATGATATTGCTTATCGACATCTTCATATAAGCTGATATGATTTATGGTAAAGTGCTTCTAGTTAATGCTTCATGTACACAATGTTATGCTGATTCCGATGAGATCGCAACCATCAGGGGAGAGATTTGTGTACATCAAGGACGCGCAACAGGTTTACATGATCGGGCTTAATCATATACTCCGGAGGTGATATCCGCAGAGATGACCAGTGCTTCAACCTGTTACTTTGGTGTCATCATTTCTTCTTGTTTTGGACACATGCGTACAATATGGATTGAGTTGGTATGTGTAAGATAACTGGAAAGCATTTGATGAAATGAAGATGTTGATATCTTATTTCCCCTGAATAGACATCTGCTCCAAACCGCAAAAGTAATGTGAACATCAGGGACGTACAACAGGGTCATATGATCGGGCTTCATCATACATTCCAGGATTGATAACCGCAGAGATGATCCGTGGTTCACCCTGTTACTTCGGTGTTATCATTTTCTTCGGCTTTCTGAGCTTCAAGACTTTTTGCATCACTTCAATAATACTTGAGGAAGTGGTCTCATGAAGATGATTGTCGGTTTGGGGGGAAGCTACTAAAGCTTCACATTGAGGAGGCTAAAACTCAGCGATTTGGTGGTGTCTAGCGATTAACCCAGTTGTGAGATTCTAGTGATTTGTTAACTACTTGTGTTTGGTGAATTGTTGTGACTTAAGTCGTTTCGATTAGTCTGATTGTAATTTGACGTTGTGAGTTAATCTTTACGACTTGACTTATTACGATCGGATCTATTGTAACTTGACTTGTCGCGACTTGACACTTAATGCTAATTGTCACTAATCCAAGATCTATCTCTAAGTCTTACTCGCATATTACATCTTTCGGTTTCTTTTGTTGAATTTAGTAAAATCCCGGGAAAGATTCGACCTCTCGGTGTAAGTCACAAGAGTTGTAAAATCCCGTTTAAGATAATGTCATGGCATCTACCGCTTCAGACGATTATTCAGGAGCCTCGAAAGCTTTGGTGGTGAAAGTTTAAGAGATGTTGACTACTGATTTCTACAACGAGCTGAACGATACTATCATTTTGGTACTCAAGTCAACATCTTCTTAAACTAATTAGTATCCTTTGTACATATATTATACTAAATTGTAAATAGAAAAATATAAAACCAATAAAAACCATAAAAACTTGAAAAATCATAAAAAAAAAATCCAAAAATACTCTTCTTACGACATGTCTCTTGTGTAATCAATATTATGTACGTTTCTAGAAATGTCATTCAACAATGACACGAAATCATACATATGCTTGAGCAAGAGTTTTTCGGTTTCAAATAATGTTTTTCTAAAACATGTCGTTTCTCAAAACATTCTCAAAATTATGGCTTGCAGTCATTTCAGGCTGTAACCCGGACTTAATATCATGGCTTGTTGTCATTTCAGGCTGCAACCCGGACTTCAAAAATATGGCTTGCTATTACTTCAGATAGCAACCCGGTTTTCAAAAATGAGGAAAACACGTCGCCAAAAAGACGGTTGTTCCTAGCAAAGGGTGCCGTTCATCCGAGCGTGAATTACTTTATATTCATGCACCCTCGATCTAATGTACGTTTCAGTGCATTATTTCTTGATAAAGAAGAGAAGTCTTCTTTTTATCGCCAAATACTTTCCCTTCTATGATTTTTCCGGAAAGTATTTGTGCAAAACTTGGTGGTACCATGAGATTTTAATTAAAAAATCAAATTGAACTTAAATGTTTGATAAAATTTTCTCTCAATCAATGACTTTCATATTTTATGAAAATATTTCAGTTTTAACATCCGTCATTGATTGAGGGGGAGAATGATTTCTCAAAATTTTATGTATCATCAAAACTCTCCACTTTGTATAAAAGCAACTAAACGATTGGTGATGGTTACGTGTCAGAATGAGTACATTTTAAAAGAGTTCTCGTTAAAACTTTGCATCTTTTGTAGACTCTTCAAATCTGACACATAACAACCTCCCTCACAGATTGAGGGGGAGCAAGAAAAAGTTCCTTTTATCAGAAAATATTAAAATTGACCGCATTTCTCTCCCAAAAGCTTTCTAACTTATTTATATCAATTGAGATCCAAAATCTCAAAAGATTTGAAATTTTTGATCGGGGGAGAGAATGTGATTTAAATATGAAATCTGATAATCAAATGTGATCTTTTGGACTCAATAAAAGGCTCCCACATATGTGCTAAACTCTTTCGCATATCGATGCACATATTGAGGGGGAGCAAAAGGCGTTTGTGGAAGTTATACCAAAGACCGACCATTTATCTTTATGCATGGAGTTATAAGGTTGGTTAAGGTTAGGTATGAATTCCCATGATCCACCAGAACCGGAAGGATCTTCCCAGGGACAATCCATATATAGATTAGAAGTCCTTAGGAATGACTGAAAAAAAAGGAGTTAAGTGAGAAAGGAAAGAGTGCGGACTGAGATAGAGCTAGGACTGGAACAAACCCAACAAAGTTCTAGTGGTGAAGTCTCGGTAAGCACTGAAGGGGTTGAAGAATGAAAAAGAAATGAAATGAGAAAGGGTGAAAAGAAATAGCCCACCATATATTCAACCTTAGGGCAGAAACCGGGTTCAACTTCATATGCTACTAGTGGTTACTAAGGTAACACTAGTATTGAAGACAAGACGTCATGGACCCAGTGACGCACTGCACCAAACTTCCCAACCACTCAAGTTCTCTTAAAAGAGCTTGTTTCATTCTCACGGGGAACCCTGAGTAATGTATCGACCGCTCATTGCGAGCTATGTTGATACCTAAAACAGGAGACGCCTCCCCAGTCTCCAGGAGCGGATCAAAACGCACTATTGAGTATAGAGCCAAAGAGATCATCCATAAATCTCGTTAGGACACACATTCCAAATATGCTTATTGTTTCACACAATGTGGAAAATAAGATAAAATATTTAGAGTCCTACACATTATCCTTGTGGTATTGCCAGAACATCCGAGTGATATGAAAATATTCACAATGAAGATGGAAATCCTTCTAGAGCGAACATCTCTCAAGCTCTTGGTAGGTGACATGTGAGATCCATCTTGGATCAATGATCAAGTGACAACTGGAAAGCAACAATGGTGCGATTCTAAATTGAATCAAACTTGTTCCACGATATGGATTGACGGATACTTTTGCTAAAACCTTTCAATGTGCTCAGAAACTAATTTTTCGAGCACATTGATTGTGTATAATCTTTCAAACAAAAGTATTTTTGATGGAAATGTGATTCACAGCTTAAAACTCTCGTCGTGTCTCAAAAATGTTTATCATATGACACGCGAGTGATCTCTATAAATCAATTTCTCATCAATCCGTGAATATTTATTCACCGATTCACTCTATCGTGCTGTCTGCTTTGAGACGTTACGGTATGAGAACATGCTAAGTATGAAGATTCCGAAGTGGATTCTTTGGAAAATTCATTACTACAAGCTGGAAATTCCTGTCAAGGAGAGTCTTCCATAAAAGAGACTCTACTTAATCACAGGTCGGTTTTCACAAAACCGGAGGGTAGTATGTCCTCGCAGAACGAATGACAAAGCCATATTCGTTCTCTATCTTTATTGCTAACTATTTTATTTCAGGGACACATATAAAGATGGCGTTGATGGCTCCTATTTCTAGCTGAATCGGGTCAATCCATACCTCATGCTCACACATCCTCCACACTATCAATGACGATGAGAGACTTGCTACAACAAATGTTGAGAGACTACCAACAACGTTTCCGCAACTCTGATGAAAAAGTCTCCTGATCCACAACTCTAAAGTAAAGTCTCCTGATCTAGAAGGGTGTGAGCATGATGGTCCTTAAGTCACTACATCACATGAAGGCGATACTACTGTGGATGAGCTTGGAGATTTACTATGGCTGATGATCTCAAAGAAGCTCAAGGATCACACATCACAAAGGAATCCAAATCACAAGTTCATTGCTTGAAGTACAAAGTGCGCTGAAAAGTGATGAATCGGAACCTACAAGCTACAAAGACTAAAGAATGCTTGAAGATCAAAGAGCTTAATTTCCAAGGTGACCTCGCTTAGGGGGAGATTGTTAGGAATACAATTATTCCTATAGAAGACTCGGTCACCTAATTGATGTAATAGCATTTTAGTTAGCTCGTAGTTAGTTAATTATATGTATTAGTTAGTTTAGTTTAAGTAACACCGTGGAAGAAGAACGGGTCTTTACCCATTGTATGCCTAATCCACAGTCCGGGTGTGGGCGTTTGTAGAAAACTATATATACCCCTCTCCACATGTGGAGAGGGTTGGAGCTTCCAATTCTCATCAATCTAATCTTTCATTTTCTTTCTCTCTCTAGGAAATCCTCCCAACTTCTCTCTCTCTCTAAACTCTTCTACCATTATTCCTCTTCTATAATTCTATATCTAATCACAAAACCATGTATGCTATAATTATTGATATTCTACACATCTCATTTTGGATTTTCATGAACTTATGAACTATCGTTTGATTGTACTAAACTTATTTCCTTAAACTTTTCCAGACTTTTGGGACCTATGTTTTATAACTCTGAATATTTTAAATGAATCAAACGATGTATTTTCAAAACAACACTTTAGGTTGTTCAATGTAACTCTAACTGTGATGCTATGGCAGTCAACCCCAGGTATTCCATTCCGCTGCCATTCAGGTACTTTGGGGGTGTGACAGATTGGCATCAGAGCTAAGGTTATAGCGAACTAGGATGTATCATGGACCCTAGACTATAACCACATTATCATAGCATCTCATCATTTCATCCTAGGTGCATAATCATTATACATGTTGTTTCATGCACACATTGTGCGAGTTATTTATACTCATACTCATATATATATGATTATGTTGACCTGGTTCACAAGTGACATGTCTTCAGATACCTACCCTGTCATCCTTTCGACGGATTCTGACATTGAAGATGCCTTGTCATCTACCACTGCCATTGTACCACCAGTTGCACTTACACCACCATTAGCACCATTGATTTGTTATAGGAACAGGGTTTCCCTATTATTCAGCCCATACATAGAATGCTGTTTGGTAGAGTATTCAGACTTAATCTTAATGGACCTATTAGGATGCTTATTGCAATGGGAGATAGTATATTTTCTTTCCTTCACTAGTAGGGCGCTTACTACTCAGGTACAACCACCACCATCAGCTACTTATTACACTATTGGTCGTCCCATAGTGCGTACTTCAGTTTTACCTCTTAGATGTCGCGAGATAGCACGAAAGAGGGTAGTATTCCATTCACTATTATCACCATCGTCTCCTAACTCACCACTAGGATATCATCGTCAGCAACTTTGTTCTCATCATCTAAAGCACCACCAACACCATCACATCTCAAAGACCCTACACCCATATATGATAGGCCGCTTGAGAAGCAACCACTATTTGACATACCATTACCATCTACCACACGTTACACAACCTTATAGGTTTGAGGTTGGTAAGAGTTTGAGAGCCTCTACTGCTTGACAACCTACTACTCTTCATCGTTAGACGATGATCTCTAATTATTTGAGATTACCCAAGAGTGTTTGGACGATATACTCTGAATAATACCACAAGCCTCACGAACACAATAAGAACTGCAACAAATCGCCCAAGGGTGGCATCTATCAAAAGGACTCTATATTATCTTAGATATGATCGAATCATACCTCCATGACATAATGAACCAACAAGGTGTTTTGAACGGTATTATACCATCATAATGGAACTCATCACAACTCTCCCTTTATTATGAAGTTTGATTACACCACATTCTAAGCCGATGATTTCATCAGTAGTCGCTCTAGCAACACTTCACCGACCAACGTGGTCACATTAGTAGTTTTGACATATAATTACAACTTTGGAAAGATGCAAGTAAGACAATAGGATGAATAAAGACGAAGATGTCTTTACGATTAGATGTTCATGTTGACCAAGATAAACGTGACTACCCTAGTTTTCGTGTTTCGGAGATAATAACAATTCAAGTAAGTCAAAGTCTAATTAAATTCTTGTACAAACAAAAAGATTTCTTGCAAACCTTACGAAGTACGATAAATTATAGATTTTTAATGGTTGGATTAAAAACTCATTTTTGTTTAAGCAACAACTTTCTAGAATTCCCTTTTTCCAAAGACATATATATATGAAGTATTGTTTTTATCAAGGTACAAAATATTTCGTAGTCACATCTTCTACATAACTATATTCATTACAAACTTCAAATAAAGTCACTCCAAAATACATATATGATCAAATTTTTCACAACGTTTCACTCAAATAAATGTTGTTAATTTTAGAAACCATATCTCCAAGAAGGAACACGCATAACTCATGAACGAATCTCGAAAGCAACCACTATACCTACTTACTATTTGACCTTAGATGCGAAAGAAACCCCTCTACTAGAGATTGCCAATATTGATACACCATGCCTTAACACCACTATTTGAAATTACAACTTTTTCGCTCATTCCATATTATAAGACCCTCACGCTAGTATAAGTTCGTTGGATTAAAAGATCAAGGTACAATTACTCAACAAAATTTATATTCTTTTCAGAGATCGATATAGCTTAGTCACAATGGGACAAGACCTCATTTTCATGAAAGGATATCGAGAAGTTTCACCTGACCATAAGGCATTTTGCTTGCATTCATGGAAAAACCAAACATCATTCGATGTGGTACCTACTTGACTCAGATCACCCATACAACAATTTCCATTCTTCATACATTTTAGTCATGCCTAGAGGGATTACGCATTTGAACCAGCTAACTTTACCTAGTATAAATTCTCGAATACTTCAAATCATTGGCACCAAATTTCTGCCATATATCCTTTCACACACAGACTATCCCCTTCAGTTGATTGAGATGCCTTAAAGACACGTTCATCTTTCACGCTCTTAATATCACTACCATATTCTCGACCACTTCATAATCATAAACCACTGCCCTATTATGAACTAAGATGTTTACATTCTTTAAATAAGTGGATTAGTAGACTATTACCATACCATAAGATTCACCCATGTATCCAATAAACCATTCAACGAATTTTACTTTAAACTATTTTACTATCATATGGGGAAATTGTTTTACAGAATTTTTAAAATAAGCTATTTTATTGCTACCAGATAAATTGATTTTTCCGTTATTGCACCAAGTATTTACTATTATTACGCGAAACAATTTTCATATTACTTGAAAGGAAATGACTAGAATACCATTTTTCAAAACAAAACGTTGAACACCATCTAAAACTTTTGAAAAAAAAAATAATGCTATTTTGACTAACTCAAGCATTGCATCATTAGTCCTCAATTATACATAGCCTGATCACCTATGTATAATTCAGGAAGGATTATGCTATGAAGAAAATAATTACTTTTTAGGGAGTGTTAATAACAATCTTCATTCCAAAGCGTTGTAAACAAATAAACTTTTTCATAAACCCTCCCTGGATACTTACCCCACCTGTCACTTACTCGGCCATTAAGTTGGATTTTTCCATTGATTTCCCTAGGAGAGACTTCCCATATCAATTACTAGGAGGATTCCTCGATACAAGAAAAACAATGAAAGGATTACATAACTACTAACCTAGACTAGGAGTATACAGTAAGACAATTTAAAACTCAACAACAATTCTAAGATACCACGAGACCATCCGAACCACCATCTCCGACCTAGTTGTCCAACTCTATCATTCAAAAGTACTAGCTAGATTGAGTTGCAAGATCGAACACACTGTGAAGGTTCGCTAAGAAACACTATAGAGATAAACCAAGCCTCTTAACCGATACCGTAAAGCATTCCAATTAAACATGGCCTCATCTATACGCAAACTTCCCTGCAGTGAGTTTTCGCAAAGAATAATTGATTCGAATTATGATGATCGATATAGATTCCCTCAAGGCATTGTGTTCTCTAGAACTTCGGGATAACCTCACCTACACATCAAGAGAGGCATCAGGCCCAAGCATATCTCCCCAGCTTTATGTGGAAATAAAATAGACATTCATCTACGTAGTATCAATGGACACCCTCATTTTGCCAACATGATGACAATTTCAACGATAAACCATTTCAGGACTTAAGTTGGTTAAATACCTAGGCTTGTAGTTTTGCCAGATACCCGCCAATAGGCATCATCCAATATCAGGAACCGAACGTTAGACATCTATGCATTTATGCGAACATTACCTATCCTACTATTTTATCCTTGTTAGTATTTTTACTTTAAATGAAGTTGATTTCAAAATTGTGTTTATACAAATCACATACCTCGTAGAAAATAATTTTTGAATTGCCTATTTCAAACAAATACGACCCTTTTTAGTCAATATTTAGCCAAACTATTGTACCATGGGAAATATATAAACATCAAACTTTAGTAAACAGTCCTACTCACAACATGTTTGAAAACCGCGTCACATTTCCTAACTATCGAATTTTGAATCATCAAGAAAGATATTATTTAGTAAACCACTTGTTCCATTTCCTAAATTCGTTTATTCAGAAAAAAGATTTCGACCAAAAACTCAAAATTGCGAGATAAATTTTGAAAACAAATCACCATACTACATCGCTTATGCATTTAGGGCTTTGTGATTTGACAATAAGGAATATTGGAATATGAGATCAATTACAAACGTCAGCAATGGAGACCAAGCACAATAGGCAAAGAAAGACACATGTCGTAGCATCCATTAGACCAAAACACAAGGAATCAAAATTGTTATCCGTATTCTATCTTCTCCGTATAACACCCTTTTCGAAAAGTATAACATTGTAGAATTAGTCACCAGATTCATTGTAACCGTTTCAGTTATTCCTGATAAAGGTGATTGAATCACCTTAGACTTCTAGCAATCATTTTAAGATTTCCTTCGGAACCCCATTTAGATGTAAACACCGCCTATCATCCTCAGACCAATGGTCAGATCGAGAGGACAATTCAAACATAGGAAAGGTATGCTCAGAGAGTGAGCGATTGACTCTAGAAATGGTTGGACTAACCATTTATCATAAATCAGATTCGTTTGCAACGATAGTTATCGCACGAGCGTAGAGACTACACCATTTGAGGCACTCTATGGTCGAAGTACCAATTACCCATTTACAGACCGAAATCGGAAAGTTAAATTCACTGGTCTAGAACTAAACTATGGAACAACAAAGGAAATTTCACAAGTCAAGAACCAGTTACAAGCAATGAGAAACTGGTAGAAGTTAGGTTGGTGCATGACGCACGTCATGCGGATTGGGTATCCCTGAACAGCAAACCAACTAGATTCAAGAGGAAGAACGAACTAAGTTGAAAGCTTTGCCTTGGAAAGGCATGATGCAATTTTGGTAACACGAGAGATTAAACCTCTAGTATATTGGACCATTTAAGATTCGTTTTAGAATCGACCATCTGACATACAAATTTGAGTTCTGGCAGAGTTCAGCAACATATATTACCCATAGCACGTTGTAAACCTCCAGAAACGCCGACTATCGACTGACGGACCGAACTCGGAAAAAGCCCAACTCACTATTCCTATACGCTTTCATGAAATAACCAAGAATTTCTTACAAATCAAGGATTTGTTACAAGTTTAATAAGATGTAAACCATTAGAATTTCAAGTTGGTAACAAGATTATGTTGAAAGTTCTGCCTAGGAAAGGCATGATACCATTCTGATAAATTTGGGAAGTTAAACCCCATATACATTGGACCATTTAATACTTCAGATAGAGTAGGCCAGTAACCCTCAGACTTGAGCCTTGACAGAAAGTAGCAGATTACACAAACATGTTTTACATTTTTAGATCCCAAGAAATGACTTTCAAATTAGTCACAGATAATTCCATTGGAAGGAATCCAACCCAATGACAAACCTAAATCTGGTAGGAGAACCAGTAGAAATCATGGACTGTGAGGTCGAATGGTTGAAGCAAAGTCGAATTCCTATCGTGAAAGTTCGCTGGAATTCTCGAAGAGGTCCCGAATTTACTTGGGAACGGGAAGACCAAATGGAACTCAAGTATCCACGTCTTTTTACTGAATATACTTCAGAGACCAACCAAAACTGAACTTCGGGACGAAGTTCCTTTTAGAGGGGAAGAGTGTCACAATTCGTAATTTCAGGTCCTTGTTCAGATGTCGAAATTTCATTATTCATCTCGAAAAGTTACTATTCATCAGTTACTATTCACTGATCACTATTCATCATTTACTATTCATCATTTTTGGTGTCAGTTTGAGATTCCGAGAAGCGTTCAGAAAATTTACTATTCACATGACACTATTCATTCCCGGAGAGAAAACACTATTCATGTACTTTAAATTCGCGTAACCGGTCAGGTTAAGCTGCGAATTCATGCATCATCAATATTTACATTCGCTAAACCAGTCAGGTTTAGCTGCGAATTCATGAAATCATCAGTAGGGACACTTTATTTGGTCTAGAAATAGCTTACATATCATCATAATGACATTTGCATACTATTCCACTCGTAGGATATTCCAATTACTATTTTGGTATAATTGACTTTTACGTATGTTTATTTTTAAATAAACGTTGACACGCAACCAATAATGTGACTAACACGTACGACACTCCCGACTATGATTCAATATATTTTTATATTCATTTTAATAATATAAAAATTATATTATTAATTTACCTGGTATTTTGGAAATTTATTTAAATTATATCGTACGTCTAATATAATTACGACGGTTTTCTTAAAAACTAAACGATAATCATCCAAACACTCAATATTTATACCCACCATATTTTTACAATTTTTACGACTTTATTTTGTCCCGGTTAACTCCGTTAGAATTTATTTTTAGTTAACTCGGTACCCGGTATTCCCTAAAACTTTTAATATATATACATTATCATACTAGAATTACCAACTATCTTACACAAACTCCATGTTTTCTTCTTTTTTTCATCACATGCCACCCCCCCTCCATGCTAATTTCATACAACTTTGAAAATATTACAAATCTCATTAAATCTTGTCATAAGTTGTCTAATATATTATATATAACAATACATATACATTGTATCTTATTTTCACAAGATCTAATCAACCACTTTTTCTCCCTTCTTCCTTGGGGGTGCACGGCTAACACATCAAGGACAAGCAAGAAACAATTATTTTTCAAGAACTAGTGTTTATCTAGTGTATTTAGTACTCCTATAAGGGTTTTGTAATACAAACTCAAGGTTTACTTAGGTTTTCACCATCAAAAACTCATTAATCTTTCAAGTAAGTGTATGAAACTCATCTTTATAATTTTACCAAGTTTTTATAATGTTCATATGATATATATACAAGATCTACATGCATATGTTAGTTATACCACTCCATTTTATACCACTAGGCCAAAAACGACCTGTGGTCACACATGGTCGATTTGGAACAGCCACACATTCAAATATTTGTGTGGCTGAAGGTAGGTAAATTGACAGCATTTACGAATTAGTCACACATGAGCATTTCCAATGTGTGACCATAAGACCTCTATTGCCACACAATCGACCCTTATGTGACTAAACGTAACTGGTGATTTTGTTCCAGATCATTTAGTCACATATGCATTTGGAACGTGTGACAAATACAAGTAACCTTGATGCCATATATGGTCACACTAAACTTATAGTCACATTTGCTTCTAATAGTATGACCAAATGCCATATACGGTCACACAAAACAGTTTGTCACACATTATTTAAGTGTAGCCAAAATCCAGTACATATAGTCAGACTAAACAGTTTGTCACACATTATTTAAGTGTAGCCAAAACATGATTTGTGTGACTAAATGTTAACAAAGGCCACACAAAAACCCAATTCATGTGGCAAGTGGATGATCAATAGTCACACAAAATACACATTCCTTCACTTTAAATAGCATATGGTCACACTTATTAACACTTTTGGTCACTTGATGGTTAGTTGTATGTGACTAAATACACTCCCAAAAACATGCTTTGTGTGACTAAATGTTATAAAGGCCACACAAAAACCAAATTCATGTGGCAAGTGGATGATCAATAGTCACACAAAATACACATTCCTTCACTTTAAATTGCGTATGGTCACACTTATTAACACTTTTGGTCACTTGATGGTTAGTTGTATGTGATCAAATACACTCCCAAAAATATGCTTTGTGTGACTAAATGTTACCAAAGGCCACACAAAAACCAAATTCATGTGGCAAGTGGATGATCAATAGTCACACAAACTACACATTCCTTCACTTTAAACAACATATGGTCACACTTATTAACACTTTTGGTCACTTGATGGTTAGTTGTATGTGACTAAATTCACTCCCAAAAACATGCTTTGTGTGACTAAATGTTACCAAAGGCCACACAAAAACCAAATTCATGTGGCAAGTGGATGATCAATAGTCACACACAAAATACACATTCCTTCACTTTAAACAGCATATGGTCACACTTATTAACACTTTTGGTCACTTGATGGTTAATTGTATGTGACTAAATACACTCCCAAAAACATGCTTTGTGTGACTAAATGTTAGTAAAGGCCACACAAAAACCAAATTCACGTTGCAAGTGGATGATCAATAGTCACACACAAAATACACATTCCTTCACTTTAAACAGCATATGGTCACACTTATTACACTTTTGGTCACTTGATGGTTAGTTATATGTGACTAAATACACTCCCAAAAACATGCTTTGTGTGACTAAATGTTAGTAAAGTCCACACAAAAACGAAATTTATGTGGCAATTGGATGATCTATAGTCACACAAACCATACATTCCTTCACTTTCAACACCATATGGTCACACTTATTAACACTTTTGGTCAGTTGATGGTTAGTTTTATGTGACTAAATTCACTCCCAAAAACATGCTTTGTGTGACTAAATGTTACCAAAGGCCACACAAAAACCAAATTCATGTGGCAAGTGTATGATCAATAGTCACACAAAATACACATTCCTTCACTTTAAACAGTATATGGTCACACTTATTAACACTTTCGGTCACTTGATGTTAGTTGTATGTGACTAAATACAACCCTAAAACTTGCTTTATGTGACTAAATGTTCCAAAATGGGCACTTGTCACACTTTTATATCTCCTACCAAAGGCGTATTTGGTACCTATTCATCTTCCGTGTCGAATGCCTAATTGGTACAGTTTTTATTTACCGTGCCAAAGTTAACTAGGACGGTTTTGACAAACGTGTTTGGCCCGATTTTAGTTTTTTGTGCCAAGCATATTTGGCACATTTTTATCCGCCTTGCCAAAAATCATTTGGCACAGTTTACGTAATCATTGCGACGTGTACTAATACCATTTTCTGTTACAAATAGGTTTTAGTACACCATCGTATCAACCAACCATCTCATATATGCGCAAATATAATTCAATAGAAGCCATAAATTGAACTCAATTTTTATTAATCATCCATCAAATCAAGTCAACATGGTCACTTGAATACATAAAGTAAAAAAACCAATAACTCTTTTGTAGCGCAATGCCTAAAAATTGTTAGGAGAACTACTACTTCATCGTTTGTAATGAACTCCCTAAAATTGTTAGGAGTACTACTACTTCATCTTTTGTAATGAACTCCCGGATATCTCTTTTGAAGAGCAAATCTGCACATAAAAAATAGCAACTTTTATATAGTATGAAAGTTACACATTAAACTGTGATGTGAAAATTGATAAGCAATTTTTAACAAGAGCACCTGGTGATTTGTGTTGATCCCATTTTCTTCTTCCAAGGTAATCAAAACCCGATCCTAAACAAATATACAGCCATCTTGAGAAGACAGGAAACTCTCTCCAATAAAGTGGCTATATTTATATATTAACAGGTATGCTACACCAAAAATTAATATAGTAACTGTCTAACATAACCAATATACATGTTCATAATTCCTAAGGAGTTGGCTTACGAAGATCTATTGATGTGAAAGTGTAGCTTGCGTTGTCATGGAAATTGAAAAAATGTGGCTTACATTTTCTGCAATTACTTCTATGGTAACAACACCCTTAATCACCTAAAATGCCATTTTTAGCTAATATATCTAATTTAACGTATGGAGATCAAAAGAAACCTAAATCGAGTAAAAGGGTCAATCTGCTACATATAGACTATATCAAGCAGTGACGTAGAAAGAGACGGAGTGAAATAACAAATACCAGTACCAAACTTGTATATTATTTACATCCTCCGGCATGCTATTGAAATATTTCTCTGCTTCTCGTAGTCCCTTAACTCTATATACTAAATCCAGATGAACGGCTACTCCCACTAGCTGTAGATTGGGTTTTCTGTTAGAGATCCATTATGAAATATGCCATCAGAAGTGATGGGTAGCAATAGTCAGGAAATATATATGTATTAATGACGTTAAAAATGCCACATGTTTCTACAACAACTATGAGTCAAATTTATGCTTTGTTATCTGTTGTTCATCAATAAAGACAACGAAGATACCTGTTTTGATTACAAAGTTAGTTGTTTAACTATTCTTTACCTTTAATATTAATAGCGCCTTGGGTATAAACCTAGTAAACAAGATTCTTGACCTGCAGTGGTGTTTGGTGCTTCTTGACCTGCAACAAGATTCATTTAAATGGTTAACTAGTTAAAAAAGATACAAAGAGCAACAACAAAATCAACTTAAAGTGGAAGAAAGTAGTACTAAATAGCACCATGAGATTACATACTTATATTTCAAATTAGATAGCTAGTTATGGGATGGGATAAAATATGATAAACTAGAATGCCAAGGTAAAAGAACAAAAGTACTAAGTAGGCATCACCACCTACTGAACTAACTAAAACAATTTTCAGATTTCCCAACTTTATTTTCATTCAATGAATTTCTTATAAAGATTGTCATACCATACTTAACATCTCATCCAAGCTTTATAGGCAAACAGTCGTAAGTAATTAGGTATACCTGTATTGTTGGGTGTATTAATTTGATGAGACAAAACGACCAATAATGAAACAAGAGGGACTTAATACGACAATAAGGAATTCTACAAAAGATGGAAAAGGACTTGCTTGTAAAAGAAGATTTATTTATTAGTCCTCCGTAGTATTTTGTAAACCCTAAGTCTCTATTATATAAAGAGATCAAGGGTTAGGGTTTTATTATTAAGTCTTCCAATAAAGAGATCAAGGGTTAGGGTTTTATTAAGTTATGCACACTGTTGTTTGGAGGAATAAGCCTGACTTTGAAACCATGAAGTTGGAAAGTCTCTATAACAATTTAAGAGTGTATGAACCAGAATTATCTACTTCATCTGCTTCTGGTTCACAAAATCTTGCCTTTGTATCTTCAAAGTCAAAGGGGTCTAAAGAATCTCACTCTGCTGCTTATGGAGTATCTACTACTGATGGATCTGCTGCCAGTTCTCATGATAATATCTCCACCAGTGATATGGCTTTATGTACATTCTTGGCTGATCTAACATCAAGTATAAGGTCACAGGCACTTAATCAAGATCTGGATCACCTTGATCAAGATGATCTTGAAGAGATGGATCTTAAATGGCAAATGGCCATGTTGACCTTGAGGGCTAGAAAATTCTGGAAGAGAACTAGAAAAGAGATCAAGTACAGACCTAAAGAAAATGTTGGCTTTGACAAGTCAAAGATAGATTGTTACAACTGTAACAGGAAAGGTCACTTTGCCAGAGAATGTAGAGCTCCAAAGAAGAATGGTGAAGCATCAAAGAAGACTGAAGAGACAAAGAATACTACTACTACATTAGTGTCTTGTGATGGATTAGGAGAGTATGATTGGAGTGATTTGGCTGATGAAGAACCAAATTATTCCTTGGTGGCTCAAGTCAAGCCTGAAGTGCATAACTTTGCACTTATGGCTTATTCATCATCATCTTCTGGATCTGACTCTGAGGTATCTAATGATTCTGATTTATCTGTGTGTTCTTTTAAGTCTTGTGCTGACACTATTGAAGAACTTAAGTCTAGGAATGAAATTCTAAATAAAGAAGTTGAAAACCTAAAACTTGATAACTTAGGTTACAAAGTAGGTAATCAAAATGTTGAAAGAAGACTTGAGTACTTAAAAGAGTGTGAGATGGAATATGTAGATAGAATTAACCAACAAGAAGTTGAGATTTTTAAGAAAAATAGTGAAATTGAGTTTCTTAAAAATAAATTAGAAGAAGCAGAAAAAGATAGAGATGAAGCTCTTGCTGAAAAAGAAAAACATATAGTAAGAGTAAACAAACAGCAACATGCTTCTGATTTGGTTAATAAATCTATTGAGAGTACAATAATGAGGAAAGGAAGTGGAATAGGTTACAATGAGGTTGCTCCTCCTGTTAAGAGTGCCTATGCTCCAACAGGAAAAGAATTGTCCTTCATTAGTGAGCTGAATATAGAAAAACCATTAGGTGAGTCTAGTACAAGTGTCTTAGAAACACCTAAGGTAGAGGGTAGAAAATTTCCTGATGCTCCCATTATTGAAGATTGGTACTCAGATAGTGATGAGGAACAAGAACAGGTTGAACTAGAACATAATGTAGTAAAGGAAGAAATTCCTGCTAAGATTGAAAAAGTTGAACCTAAAATTGAACAAGTGAAGTTTGTGAAACCTGTACTAGGTCAAGGTATCTCTAGGAGAATGGTTGAGTATAAAGAGGTTTCAAGAGAAAGAATGAATGGTTTCAATAATAAGCCTAGAGGTAATCAGAGAAACTTTAATAACCTAGTTTCAAACAAATTAGGTAGTGAGTTTCAATTAAGAAAAAAGGCTTGTTATAAGTCTGGTAGCTTTGAACATTTAATTAATAGCTGTCCTGATCACAAGAAACCTGTTTGGAATCAATACTCTAGGGTGAATCACAAATATGTTAACTAGAAAACTCACCCTCATCCAAATAGAAACATGATTCCTAGAGCTGTGCTGTTAAGATCTGGTGCAACTAGATCAATTTATGCTGCTAAACCAAATGGTGTTTTTAAAACCACAACTGGTTCTGTTGCTAGCTCTACTGCTAGTAATCACTCTACTGCTAGTAAGCAATCTGCTGTTAGTACAAAACTTTCTACTTCTGGGCCAAAAGTTTTATCAAATACAGTTGTTGGAAATCATTTTTATGCTGTTAAGGCCTCAGCTTGTTGGGTTTGGAAACCAAAATCAAATGTTACAAACAAAGTTTCCAAAACCAACAGTGCATCAAGTGATTTAAAGAAATTTAACTATGTTGATGCACAAGGCAGATCCAAGTCAGTAATGGCTTGGGTCCCCAAGAGAAACTAATTTCTCTATTTTCATGTGCAGGGTAATCTACTGGATGAGCTTAAAGACATGGTTATAGTTGATAGTGGATGCTCTGGACATATGACAGGGGATGAGTCTCAGCTTGATGATTTTGAGGCTTTTGATGGTGGCTATGTTGCTTTTGGGAATGATCCAAAAGGTGGAAAGATTATTGGTAGAGGCACATTAAAGACAGGGAATTTGGACTTTGAGAAGGTGTTTCTTGTGAAAGGGCTTAAGTTTAACCTCTTTAGTGTTTCACAAATGTGTGACAAAAGGAATTTTGTTCTTTTTACAGACACTGAATGTATGATCCTTTCTCCTGATTTTCAGTTGCCAAATGATAAATTTGTGCTATTGAAGGTCCCTAGAAATAAAAATATATAGAGTGACCATATTAAGAACATAGTTCCCAAAAGAGCTTTAACTTGTCTGATTGCAAAAGCCACTGTTGATGAGTCCAAATTATGGCATAGAAGACTTGGGCATTTGAACTATAAGACAATGAATAAGTTGGTGAAAGGAAATCTGGTGAGAGGAATGCCCACAAAGTTTTTTGAAAATTGTGAGACTTGTATTGCTTGTCAGAAGGGAAAACAACACAGAGTCTCATTCAAGTCAAAGATTGTGAATACAAATACTGTGCCCTTGCATTTGCTACACATGGATTTATTTGGGCCTGTTTTTGTGAAAAGTTTGAATAAGTGTCACAACTCGTAAATTCTGGTCTTTTCCTGAACTTTCAACATTTACTATTCATCGGTTACTATTCATCGATCACTATTCATCATTTTACTATTCATCTTTTTCGGAGTCAGTTTGATATTCTGAGAAGCGTTTTAAAATTTTACTATTCATAAAACACTATTCACCTCCGGAGAAAATTTGTCATTTATACGTGGGTTGCGTCATTTTTGTAAACGTACGATTATCAACATAATAAACGTTATCTTATGAGCTATTATTTTGAATAATTGATCCGACAATCCCAACTATGGTCCTAACACATTTTTTATACTCATAATAATAATATAAAAATGTTATTATTAATTTACCCGGTATTTTGGAAATTTATTTAATTTATATCGTACGCCTAATTTAATTATGACGGTTTTCGTAATAATTAAACAATAATCACCCAAACACTCAATACTTGTACCCAACATATTTTTTACAATCTTTATGACTTTATTATGTCCCGGTTAACTCCGATAAAATTATTTCTAGCAAACCCGGTACCCGATTATACCTAAACTAACTAATAACAACACAAACTACACTACATAATACTACCACTAACTTTCTAATTAAGACCCAAGACAACCCCCCCCCCCCCCTTTCCCTCCTTTTTGGTCCTAATAAGCCTAAACCACACCAACCAAATTAAATGCCCAACTAACATTTGTCTCTAACTATATATTAAACCATTTTATCCCATTTCTCATAATAATACAAGTTCAAGTAAACTTTCTTTCTTTCTCTCCTCTTGTGTGGATCGGCCAAGGATGAACACAAGGAAGAAACCATGGGTTTTCCAAGATCAAGTTATTATCTTGTCCCTTTTGTTGTTCTTGTTTGGGGTTTGTGGTAAAAACCCAAGGGTTTTATAAGTTTTCATCTCCATAAGCTCACTAATCTTTCTTGTAAGTTGTCAAACTCTTTTTCATCATTTCTTCATGTTATTTTTATCATAATATGATTTCCATTCAAGATCTACATGCATATGTTAGTTATACCACTCATTTATATATATATATCTAACTTTTGAACTCTAGAAATGGATTATAGTTAGATCCTTGTTAGATCCACTAGATTGATGATGTTTAGGAACCCATGACACCCTAAGAAGGTGTATGGTAAGATTAGACTAGATTTGTGGTGATTGAAAGTGGTTTGGTTGGATTAGAAACTAGTTTGGAACATTAAAAATGGATTTTAAACATATATAAAAACCTACTGTCCTTAAAATGAAAACGTGGCCAACTCAGTGGGTTTGGGGTAACTTTTGACCAAATATTTAGAAAATACATTCCGAGACGGAACTATGGCCGAAAACGGGGATGAAAACGAGTTAATAACGAAGGAGATACGCTAAAAACGAGTTTAACGACGAAAACTATTTTTCTGAAAATCCTTTGCTGATGAACAGTTGTCACGACTGTTTCGAGGCGTAAAACTAAATCTAGCCATCCCGACTTATCAAAAATATGTTAGTATTTTGTCCCACGATTCCGGGAATATAAAGAACGAGTAAAACGGACTAATAACGACAAAGATATTCACGTTTCAATAACGGCAAAATCTATATTGTTTTGACAGCTTTTACCAAAATAATAACTTACGTACTAGACGGTATATTTTCTAGAAATGTTACTAAGGACTATATTCTTACCAAATGAAGAACTTATGACCCAAGACTTATTTTTACAACTACTAGACATTATTTTAAGGTTTTCAAGACAAGGAATATAACACTAACGTTTTTATATACGATATATTACGACAAGTTTTTATTATTCTAGTTGGACTTATTTTTCTTAAGTATGGAAAATACTTTACTTTGACGATAACAATTATTTCCAAGTTACGAGTGGTATAGGTATCATGTGCATGCATATTCTCTTCATCACTTCATGATCTAAGTAGATCACTATCATTCATATTAGGTTGCGGTTAGAGATCGAACCTCATTTCTGTGTATCCACTTTTGTCATCGTAGCTATTCGCACCAGGTGAGTCATAGCCCCGCTTTTACTCTTTTTTTACTTGTTTTAACTCTTTGGGGGAAGATACATGCTCAACTACTTACTTACTTGTACAAATACTCAAAACATACTTTCTTGATACTCAAAACATTTATACTTGATTGCTTTATACTTGATTGTTTTATACTCGATTGTTTTATACTTGATTTCATACATACGTGATTGTGCTATACTTAACTGTGTTATACTAAACTGTGAGGGTGTATTCTTGAGCAACTGAGACTTCCAATGGCCCCAGAATAAGTTGCTGGGCACAACCATGGAGACATACATACTTCCAATGGCCCCAGATTAAGTTGCTGGGCACAACCATGGAGATATACATACTTCCAATGGCCCCAGATTAAGTTGCTGGGCACAACCATGGAGACATACATACAAACGTGAGGTCTTCGGAGATGAAGTATAGACTCACGACTAATTGCTTAACTATTGTGATAAACTTATATATGTTTTACTCATACTATATATTGTAGCAGTGGGTTGTGAACACACAGGTTACAAGGCTCTTATGGCGGGACTTGTAACTGAGTGGATTTACGATGCCTTTGCTGGGAAACCTTCATACATATGCATAAACTTTATTTGTTAAACAAACTCTATGAACTCACCAACCTCGTGTTGACACTTTAGCATGTATTTTCAGGTTTTAACCTATGGCACGCTACAGGAGGTTTTGGCAGGGCAGGGCATGGTCATAGAAGACTCTGATTATTTATATGGGGACCGTTTTAAACTATTTTAAGGGCCTACTTCCGCACTACTTTTAACAATGTAAATTTAACATTTTTGATTAAACTATTTTATTCTAAATGATTCAAGTGAAAACCATTTTTGAACTTGTGTTGTGATACCGATTGAGTTACACCCCAGCTACACGTATGCTTCCGCTGGACCCGATTTTGGGGGTGTGACAGATTGGTATCAGAGCTTTGGCTATAGCGAACTAAGTGTTTTTAAAACCTAGACTATAGCTACTTTTACGAAAAACTTAACCCTATGACCGTCACGTGCCTGCCTGCCAAGATGATGCCTCACTTGTGGTTTGTTGCTGACTTAGGTGATGAGATTGTGTCTCATTATCTGGTATATTATACTCACTTATTCTGGTTGATTGCTATCATTGTCTTTCATATAAGCATGTTCACGTATCATATATGTCACCCTGTTATGTTTCTCCCTGCATAGTTTCATCTTTTGACCTCGAGTTTGGTCACCTGCCTTAGTCTTTCTGAACGTCTTAGTATTTGTGAAGGACATAGTCTTAGTATAACAGAGCTGAGTATTTCAAAATTCATGGAACCTCGGTGGAATATAGACTAGTCACCTATATTCAACCCGGGATAGTGGGACATAGGCTGACTACCTATATCCGACTCAGAAATGAATTTTGCAACACTAAGAATGGTTATAATAAAATTCTGTCTGGATTGAATCCTCAACTCAATTTCCAAATGCTTCATTTATGTGTGTGTATACCTTCGTTGTCAGAACGCTTATACTTTTCCTCACCTTGTGAACCGCCGCCTGGAAACACGTCAACTGGTCATTTCATCTCATGAATCTTCACCTTTATAACACTTCGGAGACCAACGTTAACTGAACTTCGGGACGAAGTTCCCTTAAGGGGTAGAGACTGTCACAACTCGTAAATTCTGGTCTTTTCCCGAACTTTCAACATTTACTATTCATCGGTTACTATTCATCGATCACTATTCATCATTTTACTATTCATCTTTTTCGGAGTCAGTTTGATATTCTGAGAAGCGTTTTAAAATTTTACTATTCATAAAACACTATTCACCTCCAGAGAAAATTTGTCATTTATACGTGGGTTGCGTCATTTTTGTAAACGTACGATTATCAACCTAATAAACGTTATCTTATGAGCTATTATTTTGAATAATTGATCCGACAATCCCAACTATGGTCCTAACACATTTTTTATACTCATAATAATAATATAAAAATGTTATTATTAATTTACCCGGTATTTTGGAAATTTATTTAATTTATATCGTACGCCTAATTTAATTATGACGGTTTTCGTAATAATTAAACAATAATCACCCAAACACTCAATACTTGTACCCAACATATTTTTTACAATCTTTATGACTTTATTATGTCCCGGTTAACTCCGATAAAATTATTTCTAGCAAACCCGGTACCCGATTATACCTAAACTAACTAATAACAACACAAACTACACTACATAATACTACCACTAACTTTCTAATTAAGACCCAAGACAACCCCCCCCCCCCCCCCCCTTTCCCTCCTTTTTGGTCCTAATAAGCCTAAACCACACCAACCAAATTAAATGCCCAACTAACATTTGTCTCTAACTATATATTAAACCATTTTATCCCATTTCTCATAATAATACAAGTTCAAGTAAACTTTCTTTCTTTCTCTCCTCTTGTGTGGATCGGCCAAGGATGAACACAAGGAAGAAACCATGGGTTTTCCAAGATCAAGTTATTATCTTGTCCCTTTTGTTGTTCTTGTTTGGGGTTTGTGGTAAAAACCCAAGGGTTTTATAAGTTTTCATCTCCATAAGCTCACTAATCTTTCTTGTAAGTTGTCAAACTCTTTTTCATCATTTCTTCATGTTATTTTTATCATAATATGATTTCCATTCAAGATCTACATGCATATGTTAGTTATACCACTCATTTATATATATATATCTAACTTTTGAACTCTAGAAATGGATTATAGTTAGATCCTTGTTAGATCCACTAGATTGATGATGTTTAGGAACCCATGACACCCTAAGAAGGTGTATGGTAAGATTAGACTAGATTTGTGGTGATTGAAAGTGGTTTGGTTGGATTAGAAACTAGTTTGGAACATTAAAAATGGATTTTAAACATATATAAAAACCTACTGTCCTTAAAATGAAAACGTGGCCAACTCAGTGGGTTTGGGGTAATTTTTGACCAAATATTTAGAAAATACATTCCGAGACGGAACTATGGCCGAAAACGGGGATGAAAACGAGTTAATAACGAAGGAGATACGCTAAAAACGAGTTTAACGACGAAAACTATTTTTCTGAAAATCCTTTGCTGATGAACAGTTGTCACGACTGTTTCGAGGCGTAAAACTAAATCTAGCCATCCCGACTTATCAAAAATATGTTAGTATTTTGTCCCACGATTCCGGGAATATAAAGAATGAGTAAAACGGACTAATAACGACAAAGATATTCACGTTTCAATAACGGCAAAATCTATATTGTTTTGACAGCTTTTACCAAAATAATAACTTACGTACTAGACGGTATATTTTCTAGAAATGTTACTAAGGACTATATTCTTACCAAATGAAGAACTTATGACCCAAGACTTATTTTTACAACTACTAGACATTATTTTAAGGTTTTTAAGACAAGGAATATAACACTAACGTTTTTATATACGATATATTACGACAAGTTTTTATTATTCTAGTTGGACTTATTTTTCTTAAGTATGGAAAATACTTTACTTTGACGATAACAATTATTTCCAAGTTACGAGTGGTATAGGTATCATGTGCATGCATATTCTCTTCATCACTTCATGATCTAAGTAGATCACTATCATTCATATTAGGTTGCGGTTAGAGATCGAACCTCATTTCTGTGTATCCACTTTTGTCATCGTAGCTATTCGCACCAGGTGAGTCATAGCCCCGCTTTTACTCTTTTTTTACTTGTTTTAACTCTTTGGGGGAAGATACATGCTCAACTACTTACTTACTTGTACAAATACTCAAAACATACTTTCTTGATACTCAAAACATTTATACTTGATTGCTTTATACTTGATTGTTTTATACTCGATTGTTTTATACTTGATTTCATACATACGTGATTGTGCTATACTTAACTGTGTTATACTAAACTGTGAGGGTGTATTCTTGAGCAACTGAGACTTCCAATGGCCCCAGAATAAGTTGCTGGGCACAACCATGGAGACATACATACTTCCAATGGCCCCAGATTAAGTTGCTGGGCACAACCATGGAGATATACATACTTCCAATGGCCCCAGATTAAGTTGCTGGGCACAACCATGGAGACATACATACAAACGTGAGGTCTTCGGAGATGAAGTATAGACTCACGACTAATTGCTTAACTATTGTGATAAACTTATATATGTTTTACTCATACTATATATTGTAGCAGTGGGTTGTGAACACACAGGTTACAAGGCTCTTATGGCGGGACTTGTAACTGAGTGGATTTACGATGCCTTTGCTGGGAAACCTTCATACATATGCATAAACTTTATTTGTTAAACAAACTCTATGAACTCACCAACCTCGTGTTGACACTTTAGCATGTATTTTCAGGTTTTAACCTATGGCACGCTACAGGAGGTTTTGGCAGGGCAGGGCATGGTATAGAAGACTCTGATTATTTATATGGGGACCGTTTTAAACTATTTTAAGGGCCTACTTCCGCACTACTTTTAACAATGTAAATTTAACATTTTTGATTAAACTATTTTATTCTAAATGATTCAAGTGAAAACCATTTTTGAACTTGTGTTGTGATACCGATTGAGTTACACCCCAGCTACACGTATGCTTCCGCTGGACCCGATTTTGGGGGTGTGACAATAAGAAGTCATATTGCCTAGTTGTCACAGATGACTATAGCAGGTTCACTTGGGTGTTTTTCTTAGCCACTAATGATGAAACCCCAGTGGTACTTAAAGAATTCATTACAAGAATTGAAAACCTGCACAACCACAAAGTGAAGATTATAAGATGTGACAATGGTACTGAGTTCAAGAATAGTGTGATGAACCAATTCTATGTGGGAAAAGGCATTTTAAGACAGTATAGTGTTGCAAGAACTCCACAGCAGAATGGTGTTGCAGAGAGAAGAAATAGGACACTTATTGAGGCTGCAAGAACTATGTTAGCTGATTCTAAACTACCTATACCTTTTTGGGCTGAAGCTGTAAACACTGCTTGTTTTGTGCAGAACAGGAGTAAGGTAGTGAAGTCTCACAACAAAACTCCATATGAGCTCTTTCATGGGAAGAAACCAATGATTGATTTTCTTAAGCCATTTGGATGTCCTGTCACTATTATGAACACCAAAGATCAGTTAGGCAAGTTTGAAGAGAAAGCTGATGAAGGGAATTTGGTTGGATACTCTGTACATAGTAAAGCTTTCAGAGTATATAATAAAAGAACCAAACATATAGAGGAGAATTTGCATATCAAGTTTAGTGAGAACACATCTAATGCTGTTGGAAAAGGACCTGAATGGATGTTTGATGTTGACATCCTAACCAAGACAATGAATTATGTACCTGTTATTGCTAGTGTTGACACTAACAAACCACAAGAAGACATTGTTTTGATTGAGAAACTGAAGGTTGGTCCTACTTTCATACCTTTATAGCAAAATCAAGATACACAAGAAGATGATGTTCCTCCAGAGAAACCTAAAGAAGCTCAAGCAGATGTTGTAACTCCTATTGATGCAGAAAAGATACCCAATGAAGCTCCAAAAGAAGTTGTTGTTGACTCTCCAATTAGTCCAGAAGACTCTACTGCTGACTCAGAAGACTCTACTGCTAGACCAAAACAAGCAACTACTACCTCTATTTATTCTGCTGCTAAGCCTACTCACTCTGCTTCTACATCACAGTTTCCTTCTTTGAGTACTCAGGATAAACCTTTTGATGATACAAATTATCCTTAAGAACCAAATATGCCTCCTCTAGAGAATATTTATGATGACACAGATGATGAAGCTCTTGATGGTAAATTATTTGGAGCTGAAGTAGACTATACTAATTTGGAACTCAATATTCCTGTTAGTCCCACTACTACTACAAGAGTTCACAAGAATCATCCAAAAGAACAAATTCTAAGTGATCCTCAATCATCTGTACAAACAAGGAGAATGACTAAAGAACTTCATGATCTTCAACATCAAAGTTTCTTTGCAAGATCTCTGCATCAAAGAAACAGTCATAAAGATCTACAAAATTGCTTGTTTGCCTGCTTTCTATCTCAAATTGAACCCAAGAATACTTACAAAGCCCTACAAGAAGCTAGTTGGGTGGAAGCAATGCAAGATGAGCTTCTGCAATTCAAGCTACAAGAAGTATGGACTTTGGTTGATTTACCAAATGGTAAAAGAGTTATTGGTACTAAATGGGTTTTCAGATGTAAAAGAGATGAAAGAGGGATAGTCATCAGAAATAAAGCTAGATTAGTAGCTCAAGGATACACACAGAAAGAGGGACTTGACTATGATGAGGTATTTGCACCAGTGGCAAGGATAGAAGCCATTAGACTATTCTTGGCTTATGCTTCATTCAAAGATTTTGTGGTGTAACAGATGGATGTAAAGAGTGCTTTCCTTTATGGGACCATCACAGAAGAAGTGTATGTGTCTCAACCACCAGGTTTTGAGGACCCTGATTATCCTGACAAAGTTTACAAGGTGAATAGAGCAATGTATGGACTACATCAAGCTCCCAGAGCTTGGTATGATACCTTGTCAACATATTTGTTAGACTCTAGGTTCAGTAGAGGAAAGATTGACAAGACTTTGTTTCTCAAAAGACAAAAAGATGATATTTTGCTGGTACAAATCTATGTTGATGCCATCATCTTTGGTTCTACAAACAGAGCAATGTGTGTTGATTTTGAGAAGCTTATGAAGGATAAGTTTGCAATGAGTTCAATGGGAGAACTCAACTTTTTCTTGGGACTACAGGTGGTTCAAAAGAAAGATGGCATATTTATCAGTCAGGATAAGTATGTTAATGACATCTTGAAGAAGTTTGGATTTGAAGATGCTAAGCCTGCTAAGACAACCATGGATACCAACAAACCTTTGTTGAAGGATGAGAATGGAAAAGAAGTAGATGTTCACTTGTACAGGTCTATGATTGGCTCATTTATGTATCTTACAGCATCAAGGCCTGATATCATGTTTGCTGTATGTGCCTGTGCAAGATTCCAAGTTTGTCCCAAAGAATCACATCTCAATGCAGTGAAAATGATTTTAGGTATCTAAGGCATCAACCTATACTGGGCCTATGGTATCCTAAGGATTCACCTTTTGATTTGGTGGCATATTCAGACAGTGACTATGCTGGTGCTTGCTTGGATAGAAAGTCTACAACTGGAGGTTGTCTATTTCTTGGAAACAAATTGGTGTCATGGTAATGCAAGAAACAAACAGTGGTTGCAAATTCTACAACTGAAGCTGAGTATGTGGCTGCTTCAAGTTGCTGTGGTCAAGTGCTATGGATGCAAAACCAGCTACTGGATTATGGGTACAATTTCATGAACACCAAAATTCATATTGATAACAACAGCACACTTTGCATAATTAAAAATGCTGTTTTTCATTCAAAAACAAAACATATTGAGATAAGACATCATTTCATAAGGGATTGCTATGAAAAGAAGTTAATTCAAATTGTCAAAATTCATACTGATAACAATGTTGCTGATCTTCTCACTAAACACTTTGATGTAGGAAGATTTCAATTCTTAATTGCAAACATTGGTATGATTAATCTTTGAAAAACTTGTCTCTTATTGTTTTTGTATAAAGTGTAAAGATCTTGTGCTGTTTGTTGATCTGTTTCTGCTACTTCTTAAGAAGCAAGTGATTAAGTTGTAATGTACTCTGCTGCTATTTTACTCTACTGCTAGTATATTTTCTTGTATACTTTGTGGTGTTTGGACTAACATTTTGCAGGATAAGTTGAAAATTGATGATTTGCAAGATTGTTTAACAGAAATTCACAAGATTTTATTCATCAATTACATAAGTACATTCAACAAAAGAGTTCATCCATATCAGGTTCTGACATAACAAAAGACTGCTAAACTACAAACTAACATTAGAAGACTTAAAACATCATTTTCTAGGGCATGGAAGCCCAAGTACAATTTTCCTCTCCTTAGGAAGAGGAGGGTTTGTCTTCCTTGCCTTAGTAGATGTGTTGGACTTTGGTCTTGATGTTGATGGTTTTTCTGGAGTGGACGGTGGATTGTAGTCTGGTTCATCCTCATCTGATGATGTGTAGATGAAGGGGGAAACAAGCTCCTTGGGAGATGGTTGTCTGATTGGGATCCAAGCAGGGTCTTCTGATGATTCTGAAGACGATGGAGACTTGGGAGACATCACCTCTTTACCCCTCGATGTACTTGGGGTTTGATTCAAATGTAGGAGATCTTTGAAGACTGGAAGGTCATGCTTCCTCTTTCTGGCCTGCTCCTTGGTTCTATAACCATCATGAGGAGGACGGAATGGAGGGACATATGTTTCAAAAGGAGATTCATCTTCTGAAGAAAAATCGGATGAGATGTTGATTATTTCGGGTGACGATTTCATTGTGATTGGACGAATTGATTTGGGTGATTGGAAGATTTGATTGTGTGATTGGCGTTTCTGATTGTAATTAGGGTTTGATTGTGGTGATTTAGGGAAAAGATTGCGTCCGGTTTTATAGGGATTTAGGAGTATCAAGAGCATTAATTGTTATGGGTTATTGACTTTTTGACCAACTTTGAATAGTCAACTCTGCTGTTAGCTTATTTTCACTCTGCTGCTAGTTGTTTCATTCTGCTGCTAGTTGTGGATGACTGGGTTATGCTGCTACGGTTGTAAGTAAGAGGGTGGTATGAGTAGCTTCTACCAATCAGTTTAAAACCTAATTAATCTTCATAAATGGTTTCTACACGCTCCAAATTGAAGTTATCACAAACCCTAACACTCCATTCTGGTCAAAATCAATTATCCCCAACTTCCCTAAACCCTAATTTATGGATTGTGTACATACCTGGGCAGAGCAACACAATAGTGTGGCTGTTTTAGATGAAGAGTTGGTTCCTGAAGGGCTCACAGATATGGTTAAATTTTTGAATGCTACTTCTCTTAGGTATGCACTCACTGTGAATCCTACTATATATGTTTCATACATCAAACAGTTTTGGCTTACTGCTAAAGTCAAATCTATGAATGGGGAAAAATATGTCAGTGCTTTAGTAGATAGGCAAAAGGTTCGTATCACTGAATCATCTATAAGGGAATCTCTTCTCTTAAATGATGAAACAGAGACTACTTGTCTTGCTAATTCTGCTATTTTTGATGGTTTAAAAACTTTGGGGTATGAGGGCAAGCATAACAATTTAAAATTTCAAAAGGCTCTCCTCTGTCCTTAGTACAAGTTTTTGGTACACCTTCTCCTTCATTGTTTAAGTCCAAAAACTTTTGGGTCGCATGAGTTTAGTGCTACTATTGCTTCTGCAATGGTATGCTTAAGCACAGGTCAACCATTTAATTTTTCAAATATGATCTTGGAGGGGATTGCTAAAAGTGTTAAAGAGTCTGGTTCTTATTTGCTTTATCCAAGATTTCCACAGCTCTTTATTGTTCACTAACTTACTAATTTTAGATCCCATGCTGGTTATTATGAAGCTCCAAGATTGATTTCAAAAACTTTCACTTTCTTGGTTAAGCATGGAAAAAGTTTTTCAGGCACACATACAAATCTTACACCTTATATGGTGCAACTTGTGCAAAATATTCATGGTGAAGGATCAGGAAATCCTACTGATTCCCATCACACACCAAATTTTTCTGCATCTGCTACACAACCCAACATACACTATACCCGTAGGAAAACCAAAAAGAACACTGATCTACCTCAGGATAGTGTTAGTATGGCTGTACCAGATGAGGCTGTCCTAGTTGATGGAGGGGACATGTTGGTGAGGGCTGTCACTACTGCTTCTAGCTTAGCAGCAGAGCAGGATAGTGATAACATTAATAAGACCCAATCCAAGGCAACATCTAGAGAAAAGGATTCTTCTGAATCTACTTCTCAGGATGGTAACCCTAGCCAAATGGAAAATATAGGGGGCTCAGATGATCAAACTAGGTTTGATACTGAGTTTATGTCCCAAGATTCACCTCTCGGACCAGGTTACACAGGTCGAAGTGATGAGGACAGGCCAATGACCAATGAATTGACGGAAAATCTTGTACATGATGACAATGTCCATGATTCACCTCTCGCACCAGGTAACACAGGTCGAAGTGATGAGACTACTATGCAACTCATTCAGGAATCATTTACTTGTACCAATTTGGGGTTGAATTGTACTACTTTGGAAGATAAGGTTCTTACTCTGTCTACAGTTGTTGTAAGTCAAGGCAAGATTGTCAAAACATTGAAGAAACTGATTAAGAAATTGAAGAAGTCAAGAACTTCAACCTCATTGAAAAGGCTAAAGAAGGTGGGCACTTCTCAAGTTATTAGTTCACCTGAACTCTCTACACAGTTGGAAGAGGATGATGCTTCCAAACAGGGAAGGAATGAAGATGTAATGGGTTCAGGGGTGGCAAATATGAAGAGGGTTGAAAGTGCTCAGGTTATGAATGAAGACATGGCTTCAGGGGAGGTTCCAGTGATTGGAGACATGGATGTGGAAAGTCCTGACGATGCTGAAAATTTTGTGGTTGCTGATCAATCAGGGAATGAGGTTGTAATGGAAAAAGTGATTGCTACTCAAGAAAAGGTGGTGGAAAAACTCAAGACTTTGGAGCCTGAGCAATTAGTGAAGGCAACAGGGTTGATGGGTGAAGCTTTAAAGACCTTGGGAGATTCAATGGTGAAAGAGCTTGAAAATGCTGCTATTGCTGACAAGACTAATGACTCTACTGCTATTCATGATTCTGCTGCTAAAGATCTTGTTGATCCTGCTGCTAGTGGAAACTTGAATTCTGCTGATGCACAAGACTCTGCTGCTGGGTCTAGTGATAATGCTACTGCTGAAGCAATGGTTTTGTTAAGTAAGAAGACTTCAGAAGTTCCATGTGAATCATCTTCAAAACATACACCACTACCAACACCATCACTATCACAACAACCTACAATAACAAACATATCATCAACACCAAATTTACCTCTAAAAGGAGTTGTATTCAGAGAACCAGCTGCTCAACCAAAGAAGATAGTATCATCATCTACTGACAAAGGAAAGGGCAAGCAAGTTGCAGAACCTCAATGGATGTATAAGGGGTTTGACTACTCTGTACTACCTTTTCATATGTGGCCTAAGGAACTACAACTTAAACATGACTCAGCTGTTGCTTTGAAAGAACAAGAGATGATTGATCAGGAAGAACTACAGCTGGTTCAGAAAGAAAAAGGAAAAGATTGAAAAGCAGACAGAAGATTTAAGGAGGTATGAGGAATGGGTGGATGAGAAGATAAGAATAGAGGCTGATATTGAACTCAACAAGATGATCAAGATTGAGGATAATGAAGATCCAACTTTTGATGTGAGATCTTGGGTAAGTAAGTTCACAGCTAAGAAAAAGAAAGAAGATGCTGCTACTAGAAAGAAGAAAAAGGTACTTAGAGGTCCAACTCCATTACAACAAAGAAAAGAGTATGAAAGATATCTGAAGAATATGAAAGGATGGAAATTGGTGCACTTAAAACCTAAGTCTGATCAAGAGGTTTATGACTTGTATCAATTGGCTAAAAGACAAACAGATACCTTTTATCCTATGGGTTGTGCTGAAGACTTGGAACATATTGCTCAGATGAACAAGAAGTTGGTACCTGAAAAAGTAGCTGAAAAAGAGCATGTTCAAGAAGCAGATGTTGTTAAGCAGCTTGATGATGCAGTTAAGACTACTTCTTCTGTGCAAAGTGTTAAAAGAAAAGGTGTTGTTCAAAAATCATTTGCAAAGAAGAAGAGGAAAACATGGGAAGAAAGCAGTTCTAAGCCAGAAGGAGATGAGTTTAAGAATGATTGTGATTATAAATACTAAACTAATTTCTAAAATTATGAAAATTTTTATATGATTACTTAATACTGACAGAAGTTGAGGAAAATATAAAAAGTTAAACATGCTTATAAATAAGTAGGAAATAAGCTAAACTATCTAATTAAGCTAAAAAAGGAAATAAGGGTCAAAAGTATTAATTGTATAGGTATAAACGAAAAAAGACCCAAGGGCAGTTGGTTATCTGTGTGTTGTGTTGTGTTGTGCAAGCAAGAGGTCAGGGGTTCGACCCTGGCTTTTTGAAAATTTCTTTTTTTTATTTTCTTTTTTGATTTTTTCTTTTGCAACACCTTTTAACAACAAACAAAGACAACTTTTGTGAAAGAGAATTTGTTGGGGAGCTTTTGAACAACTTGTGGAAAGCTGAAAAACCAAACAGTGGGGAGTTTGTGATTTAAGTGAGCTTATTGAGATTTTGCAGTCAATCAACAGAAGCCAAAAACCTCAAATGAGCTTTTTACAAACAGGAAACCAACAACGACAACCATCAAAGATTATTATCAACAAAAAAAACATGAACAAAAACTGAAAATCAACAAGATCATGAACAAGGACAAAAGCAGGTAGCAGCAGCCCAAACAAGAAGCAATAAAGAGCTTGAATAAGCCAATAAGCTCACAAAAGCTGAAACATACAAAGTGACAACTACAAAACAACAACAGGTAACAACAACAACAAGATCAAGCAAACTTGGACAGAATCAACAAGCTCAACTTACAAGAACAAGCAGCAGTATGCAGTCTAACATAAGCAAAAGTAATGACTTGAATAAGTCACCAAATAAGCAGTAAGGTGAAAATGAAAAGCACAAACCTAAACTCTACCTAGGGGGCTTTCTAAATCAAGAAAAATCTAGGCTAAAGGCCAAGGAGTGACAAAGTTATGTCCAATGGAAATTGAACCAAAATCTGGGTGCAGGGGAGATGACTCCCCCTGCAGGTGTGTTTGGGCATTTGTGGGACCCACAAAAAAAATCACAAAAATGAACTAAGACCTGATTCCTGAAGCTAAGCTGGGTGATTTCAACCTCTAAAATTTTCAAGTCCTAGTTCCTAATACAAAAAGCAAAACAATTCATGCCATATTGGGTTTATGCACTAGGATATATTTTGACTTTTAAGTTTTTTTTTAAACGAGTTGACTTAACTGAATTTCTAGTGGACCTATGATACTTATGATGATGTTTTAACCTAAAATGAAACTAACATTAGCTATATTATCAATTTCTAAACCTAAAGTAAAGATTTGGTACTCAACAATTCCAACAGTTATGCAAGTAATTTAGTCTAAGACCAAATTTTGACTTTTCCTAACAACTTACTGATTTATTGCTTTGTTTGACTTGCCTAATGCCTAAGTGTGCTGTCCTAACTAATTTTAATCACCAAAAATCACAAGAACTTGATGAATTAAGCTAATCCAAACACCCCTTTATGAACAGATTGAGCAAATCAAAGATGCAAATGGGTGTTTCAACTCATGAAACAACTTAGTTAACTGATAATAACACTAAATAGGCCTAGTAGAGCAGAAACAAACAATAAGCAACAACAATAATTCACAATGGCAGATTAAATAAAATAAAAAAATGGAAAATTCTTACAAGAGCTTCAAAGCTAAAATCAAATGAGAACTAGAACCAGGACCATACACCTATGCTCCCATGAGCTCTAAACCATGCCACATCCTTTGCTTGTCTCTATTGCATCTCCTTGTTCCACCAATTTTTTTTTTATTCCTTTGTATTTTGAGTCATTGAACTTGAACTTGGTTAAATAACTTCTAAGCTTATACAAGCTTATACATTACTTAGATGAACTTAGATTAGCAGTAAAACAACATTTTAACAACTATTATACTAACATGAGACATTTAATAAGATTAAGCAACATTTGAATTTGGACAATGAGATTTGAGGTTTAAATTAAAGATTGCTTAAATTACACTAAGAATACTGGGCAAAAGCTTTGTAAGCTAAGTTTTACAACTAAAACTGAAAATTAAAACAACATGGGTAAATTAAACTAAAACTATTCTAACTAACTCCCCTTCTTCCTGGCTTGTTCTTCATTTATACACTTCAATAAAGGTCCATAATGCTTTCCCACTTTTATTTAGAACCATAGGATGACATGAATTCATCTTGGCCGTTTAAGTCATTTTGGCACCCAAAATGGTTTTTGGCTTCATCCTTCTGATTGCTTGTGCCAGTATGCATCTCTTGGACTGGGGTGTTTGGTTTGATGTAGGGGTGATGATGGAGGAGTGTTGAGTGGGAAGGTGATGATGGAGGTAGCAGTGTAGGGGTGAGTGGAAGGTGGTTTTGCAGGGAAAAAGGTGGAAAATGGTATAGGGTGTGGGTTTGACCCTGAGGTTTGACTGGGTATTAATAAAACGGGGTGTGTTTTTATTCTTTGTGTTGGTTTGGGCTGGGGAGGTTGGGCCAAGGGTTTGTATGGGTGGACTTGTTGGTTGGTTTTGGATTTGGCTTTGGATATTATTAAGGTCCGTTTGGTTTGTCAACTTATAAATCACAAGGACCAATTATGTAATAACTGAAAAGTTGGGGGTGTGTTTTGGGTACTGTTCCAAAGTTATCCAAAGGTAATACTTGATAGGTTCCACTAATCCAAGGGTTATGAATGTTATTTTTCACTTTTAAAATTCCCGAGGACCAAATCTGTCATTTTTCAAAGTTGAGGGCTTGTTTTGCCAATTTGTGAAACTTTTATCCAAGGACCAATATTAAACCTTTTTAAATTCCCAAGGACTTAAGTTGGCTTTTCTTTGAATTTATTTGACCAGGGACTAATTTTGACAATCTTTGAAAGTTCAGGGACCTTTTATGTCAATTTTGGATTTTGAGGGGTAAAAGTTGCCAGTTTGTTAAAACATTCATCCAGGGATTAATTTTGAACAAGTTTGATTATCCAAGGATCAAAGTTGACTTTTTTTATCTATTTTAAACTTTCAGGGACTAGTTTTGCCAATTTTTGAAAGATGAGGGACTGAAACTGCCAATTATGCAAACTTTATTCGTTTTTCATTTGTTTTTAAACATTTTGCATCTAAAACATATAAAACACACTTTTGGGATAATTTCTGTATTTTGATGCATTTCTGAGTGTTTTTGGATGTTTTGGCAGTTCAGATACGATAAAAATGATGAGTATTTGCACACTCATCAATCCCCCACACTAAACTATTGCTAGTCCCTAGCAATCTTTTTGAGAAAAATTAATGGATTTGAATCTCTTTACCAAAAGCCATTACTTCTGGAGTAGCCAAATGTATCAGTTCAAGTAAGAACTATGGTCCACTTGATAACCATGTGATTTTGAGCAAACCACCAGCTGTCAACGGATTTGATTTGTCTTTACCAAAAGCCATTTGCTTCTGGACTAGCCAACTCTTTATGGACATAGTCAACATCTTGGTGAGCTGATTACTAATTATGGTTTTTCCACTGCCTTTACCACAAGCCATAATCTTGCGGGCTAGCCAACTCTTTCACTTTTTAGGATATGGCGAGTTGAGATACCATACAATTTTGGGCAAATTGTAAGCCATCAACGGATTTGATATATCTTTACCAAGAGCCGTTTGCTCCTGGATTAGCCAATCCTTTTGTTGGTTAGACATGGCGGACAGATAACCACAAAAATTTTGAAACTCAAGTGAAATTTTTTTTTAAATTTTTGCCAAAAACGGGGGTACTAGATGGTAAAATGTGATAAAATTCGCTAGAATTTCCCCCCCACACTTAGAATTGAATATTGTCCTCAATATTCAAAGTCCCGGCTATTATGCCGACTCTTTGAACGTAAAAGGGCAACATTACAAGCTAAATGTGGAAACACTATTTTTTTTTCACTTTATTGGTAACCACAGTAGGGGTAACTCCCCCACACTTAGGGTGAAAACCCTATATGAATGCTACTGTTTTTGTTTACCGAGTCGCTAGCTTGACTCGACCCCGAATTCATTGGTTCATGGGGAAGCATGATGTGGAAAAGACAATCTCCATCGAACTTTCATTCAAGATGTTTGGACAAACATTTGAAGCACGTGAAAGTTCCACACCGATGAGATAAGTACCCGGCTTAAAATAGTATAAACTATAAGCGGTGATGCCGGGCTCAAAGATAATGTCTTCATTCCCGAAGGAATGATGAACAGGAGAAGTGACCTTATAGGTGAAGAAAAGGAAGAAAACCATAATGAAAATCATGATAAGATCTTCTTCCTCTAGAGCAGGCTCATTAGCCTGAATTTGGATTTAAAGGTTAAGCTCAAAAACATCCCGGGAGGGTGGGTGGGAATTTGCAAATCCTCATGATTGAGTGCATCTCCCCCCAGGCTATCAAACTCCGGAGGAGTCATGACATGATGAGTGAGTTCACCGGAGAATTCCTCATGAAGAGAATCATTCACAAGATTTGAATCTATGAACTCATGTTCCGGAATAGACTCATCACAATCCTCATTCCGAATACCAAAGATTAGATTATCAGAAATCAAAGTGAATTCAGATTCGAATTCAAATAGAGGATTGGTGAGAGTAGTATTGAATGCTTCAGGAACAAAGTGATTATTATTCTATATTGGACTGTTTGGATAAGAAGTGAGTGGCGGATCATGATGTAGGAGACTTTCAATTTCTCCAAGATTGGCTTCAAAGTCAACGAGATCATCGTCACTTCCCGTTGGAAGTGAATTGATGTGAGTGAGTTCATCGACGAACTCCTCAAGAAGATGATCAGCATCAGAATGTGGAACTGATGCCTCAACATACTCGATGTCTCCATAAGATGTACAATCTTCACTACAATCGGAGAAAGTCTCAAATTGATCTTTTGGACACTCAGGAGGGGAAGGTAAATCACACACATGATCAAAAGTTCCATGTGACTCTCTTGGGATCGGGACAAGGTTCTCAACACTAGACTTTATGAGTTTGTCCGATTCCTTTTCAGGAACAGTGTTAAGATGCTCATCCCCCATGTTCAAAGAGTGAGTGTGAACTTCGGGTGTGATATCAATAGACTGAGGGAGTTGAGAAGGACTAGCAGACATGGGTTTTATAAATTTCATTTGTTCATCTGCTAGTAATTCTATCATAGTCTTTTCTCCCTGATTTTCCGAGGAAGGAATCACAACTGATGAACTTGATGAACCCTTACAAAATTGAGAAATATCAAGGGTAACTTCATCATAATCGTCGAGAAGAGCAGCATGGCGAAATATGGCACGTGTTTTAGCTGCTTGTTCTAAGACTAGCAATTCTTCCTTGCTTAATTCATTTCTAGCCTCTCTTTCTTCAGCAAGCAATTCTGCCATGGATTTCTCACGAGAATCTTGAAACGATGTGATGAGGCGAAAAATGATCCATTTTTAGGGGGTCATTTAAGCCTGGAATTGAATTTATTTGATCAAATATTACCCTAAATCGTTCCTTTTGTGATTTTAGGTACTTTGGGAGTGAAATCTGGAAAAGGAAGCTATTCGGACGTTTTTGGAGCATAAAAGTGAAGAAAACGCCAAAGACTTAATTTTCCATGCTGGGAACAGTGTTTAACGGCGTCAAGAGGAAGTATTTGACGACGTCAAGAGTAAATACCATGACGACCCAGTACAAACATGAGGCGTCACAAGTAGAGCGTCAAGAGTAAAATGTGTGACGGCCTGCAAAAGAGGACTACATGACGGCGTCAGATGTAGATCTAGGCAGTCCGAGGATTTATTTGGCGGCGAGATGACGGCGTCACACCTTTGTTCTTGACGCCGTCACCTCCTAATATCTATATATAGTTTTCTAATTTTCATTCATTAAGAGGAACTTGTGTGGAGAAACCCTAGGGCCGAACCTTGTACGAATTTTACAGTTTTTCAAGGGTTTTCAACACTTGAATCCTTACATGTGCTATTGAGATAAGTCTTCTCTTAATTCAATCAATATGTCTATGTGTTGGTTGTCTATATCTTGTGCTTGTCTTTATTTCAACATGCTAGGCTATATTTACCTTGTGTTTGCTTAGATCTAATGAAACCTAGATGTTGATTATGTGTTGATTACTTGTTTATGGTTGTATTGGATGAATGATTTCAATGTTAGACTTAAGAAAACTGGCAGATCTCCATTGTATAACATGCTTGAACGTCTTAGGAAACATGAACCGATGTGTACTAGGTTTTAATGGTTGTATTTAATGAATGAGTAAATTCTAATGATCCCATGTTAGGAGCTTCTTGCAGGCTCGACATAGGAGTGAAGTAGGCACTCATAGGATTGGGGAAGTAAGTACGCCACCCCATGAATGGTATTAAGGAATACAATCTGTCAGCCACGCAACTATAACAAGTAATTAACGTGTAAAAGATATCTAGGGAGTAGTGAAATCCAAGTAAACACATTTTTCCCACATATTGCTCACAACCTTAGTTTAATATAGTTTATTTTCATTTCTAGTATTTTATTTTGATTGCATCTTTAGTATTGGGTTAGTTGACTAGCAACTAATTCCGCCCAAATCCTTCAAACCCGAGATTTTAAATTGCTTTCTAAAAAATATAAAAATACAAAAAGAATCATCCCTCATCTCAAGATCTAGTATTTAGGTTTTCTAATCCTAGCGACACTATTCCTAGCTGAACGATCAATCCCCCGGTACTTGTCATTATACTATACTACATCGATCAGGTACACTGCCTAGTGGGGGTTGTAAGCTTCTCAAGATCCCTTGAGAGGTGAAGCCTGGTGCAAACCCCACGCATCACGATGTAGTAGCTAACTCCTCCTTAAGTTCTTTCAAAATCTCAAGAGCCTCTAGTAAAAGGTCTTGCTCAGTATCATGAGGAGTTGCTTGAATCATTTGGTACTGTGGAGGTGGGTCTGAAAACGAATAGTCGTAATTGTTACAAGGAAATGGATTCCTTGTTTGACAATCCGAGCTAGAGTGTGAACCTCCACAGTACTCAAAACAATAAAACTGATGTGGTTGTGAGTCGTATGTGCTGTAGTCATAATTGTTATCAGGAAACTGCTCATAGACAAGCGTGTTTCCCGATTGACAATCAGAACCGTAGTGTGAACCACCACAGTACTCACAACAGTAAAACTGCTGAGTCTCATGGTGTGGTAACTGATGGAATGAATCAGTGGTGTCATGGTAGGAATAAGGATTCTGGTTATAGACAGACCCGTTTCCTGACTCTACCATGCCACAACTGGGGCAATTACCACCATTATGAGGATTACCATACCATTGACAAGTCAGAAGGTGTGGATGAGACATAGAAAGAATCAAAAGATTTGGGAGGGTAAGGAATGAAGAATCAAAAGGGTAGGAGGGTAAACATGAATATTTTTGGTGTTTTTGGAAAACATTTTATATACAAATAAGAAAGAAAATCTTTTTGGGTTTTTTTTTTGTGTTCGTTGAAAAATGAGTTTAAAATGTTTTCGTGAACCGTTTTTGTTTTTATAAGATAAGAAGATATGAACAAGGATGGTAAATATACAAAGGATTGAATTCCAAAAGCACTAATCAGCAAACCGTTTTAAGAAAAACGCGCACAACCTCCCCGGCAACGGCGCCAAATTTTGATTGGTCCTAAATGATCAACTAAGTTTTCCAGTGTAACCAAGTCAAACGTCTCAGACCAACTAACCAAGGAGTACAGTGTATTCCTCGGGTCGTTATGTCCTGACGAGGTGTGATGGTAATCAAAATGGGTTTGTGATCGGGTGAATTTGGACAGAAAAGGGTTTGAGGGTTTTGAATGATTACGCTAAGGAAATATGAATGAGAACGATTTAAACAAACTATATTAACAATAACGTGAAACCTAGTTAACCTAAAACGTAATCTAAAAATTTAAAATCAGAGTTTCCTTATAAATAAGCAGAAAAATAAGCCAAAAGGGCTTAAATAGAAGCTATCACTTTTCTTATTTTTGTTTTTTCTTTATTTTACAAACTACTTTTGCTAACGTGACCTAAATTTAAAAACGTAAAAGTTATTTAAATAAAACGCGCGTTTAAGTCAAAATAAACGTGAGTGTGCGAAATAAAAAGTGAAATTTGAGCTACACTAACCCTAAGGACATGAAAATTACATTTCTAAGATCCTAACGATAAAAGAAAATTTTTAGAAAAAGAAAATATTTTTTTAGACTTTTTATTTAATTATTATTAATTAAAAACTAATTAAACTTAATTAAACTATTTAAACGAATTTAATTATAATAAATACTAAATGAAAAGTTAAAATTATAAAACTTTTTATAAAATTACTTAACCATCACAGGAATCTATAAAAAATATAAAAACTTTCTAAAAATTATATTTAAGCTAATAGAAATTAATTACTTATTATATATTAAAAGCTGTTTAAACTATTTTAATTATTATGAATACTAACATAATTTCTAAAATAATGAAAATTTTTATATGATTACTTAATACTGACAGAAAGTTGAGGAAAATATAAAAAGTTAAACATGCTTATAAATAAGCAGGAAATAAGCTAAACTATCTAATTAAGCTAAAAAAGGAAATAAGGGTCAAAAGTATTAATTGTATAGGTATAAACAAAAAAAGACCCAAGGGCAGTTGGTTATATATGTGTTGTGTTGTGTTGTGCAAGCAAGAGGTCAGGGGTTCGACCCTGGCTTTTTGCAAATTTCTTTTTTTTATTTTCTTTTTGATTTTTTCTTTTGCAACACCTTTTAACAACAAACAAACACAACTTTTGTGAAAGAGAATTTGCTGAGGAGCTTTTGAACAGCTTGTGGAAAGCTGAAAAACCAAACAGTGGAGAGTTTGTGATTTAAGTGAGCTTATTGAGATTTTGCAGTCAATCACCATAAACGAAAAAGCTCAAATGAGCTTTTTACAAACAGGAAACCAACAACAACAACGATCAAGGATTATTATCAACAATAAAAACATGAACAACAACTAAAAATCAACAAGAACATGAACAAGGACAAAAGCAGGTTGCATCAGCCCAAACAAGAAGCAATAAAGAGCTTGAATAAGCCAATAAGCTCACAAAAGGTGAAACATACAAAGTGACAACTACAAAACAACAACAGGTAACAACAACAACAAGATCAAGCAAACTTGGACAGAATCAACAAGCTCAACTTAAAAGAACAAGCAGCAGTATGCAGTCTAACATAAGCAAAAGTAATTGTAAAACCCCCAAAATATTGCAGCGGAACGATAGTGTCATTGGGATGCTACTTCAGGGCACAAAGTACAAGATATAGAAAACGACCTCTAAATGAGACGTTTTGAAAAGTTACCATTCGAATAGATAAAAGTCATGGTTTACAAAACAAAGATCCCAAGGTAGAATAATACATAAGTTTTTAAAATGTATCAAATGGTAAACGATAAAAGCGAAAGTCTCGAAAAGCATGCCCTAAGACTCTCAGCTCCACACACCTGCTATCGCCTTACAAACCTGAGATAAACATGCTTAAAAGTGTCAACACAAAGGTTGGTGAGTTCATAGGGTTTGTTTAACAAATAAAGCCTATAAAAATGATCACACAACAAAGGCATCGTGAATCCACTCAATTGCAATTCCTGCCCATACAAGACTTGTAACCTGTGTGTCCACAACCCACTGCTAATATATATTATGATTAAGACATATGAGAATACGATATGTGTATATGCCAATGCTCAAAGATTAAAGACTACTGGGTGCCATTTCCCAAAGTTATGAGATTACTGGGTGCCATTTCCTAAAGTTAAGAGATTACTGGGTGCCATTTCCCAAAGTATAAAAGATTACTGGGTGCCATTTCCTAAAATATAAATGATTACTAGGTGCCATTTCCCAAAGTATAAAAGATTACTGGGTGCCATTTCCCAAAGTATAAAAGATTATTGGGTGCCATTTCCCAAAGTATACGTTGCTCAAGAATACACAATCAAGATTTACACATTAAGGCACATATAGTAGTTCTGCTACAAGTATTAACAGCTTAGCATAGTATAAAAGTATAAACGTTTCAAGTATCAAGCAAGTATTTGTGTATGTATCTCCCCCAAATAGTTTAAAACGAGTAGAAAAAGAGTAAAAGCGGGGCTATGACTCACCTGATGCAACATCTATAATAATGCTAGTGACTGATCAGAAATAGGCTCGATTCCTTAACCGCAACCTATTATGAATGATATGATTCTAATGTAAGAGATGAAACAATGCTACACATGCGTATATGTACGTTATCAATACCACTTGTAGTTTTTGAAAATAACGTTTATCGTTTATTGTTGTATGAGTAAATATAAAGTTTCCTGCGTAGTTTAACATTGTTCTTAACTTAGATAATGTGTCCAAACGGCTAAATATAGTACGTTAAGTGTTAGTGTTCAAGCTCGACGTTTTTGAAAACCTTGTAACAATATCTAGATGTCGTCTTGTTTAACTTCTGATTGTACGCACCTCGATCGATGAGAAAATTGGCTCTCCATGTCGTTACTTGAAAAATATAGTGTTTAACACTTGGTAATTTCTATTATAGCAAAAGCTGTCAAAAGTGTATATGTTTCGTCGGATTTCAAACGCTTGTATCTTTTTCGTTATAAGCTTGTTTTCTACGTTCTTTATATCCCCGGAATCGTGGGATGGCATATTAACATATTTTTGATAATTCGGGATGGCTAGATCAAGTTTCACACCTCGAAACAGTCCATGAAAACTGTTCAACAGCAAACTATTTTCTGAAAAATATAGTTTTCGTCGTTAAACTTTGAAAAATCATATCTCCTTCGTTATTAATTCGTTTTTATCCAAACTTTCGGCCATAGTTTCGTCTTAGAAAGTATTTTCTAAATCTTTGGCTCAAAAGTACTCCTAACCCCCTGGATTTCCCACGTTTTACAAATAGGGACAGTAGGTATTTTATTTGTTTAAAACTCACTTTTCTTGTTTCTAGTTTATGTTTTAACCACTTCAATACACCACAAGCTAGTCTAATCTTACCATACACCTTCTTAGGGTGTCATGGGTTCCTAATATTCACAAAACCAAAAGGATATCAAAGGGATGATCATAGGATTAATTATAACCTTGTAAAGTTAAAATATACTTGAAAGTGGTATCTTTAACATATATATACTTACATGTATTCTATATAAATAGAAAATACATCATGTTATCATGAAAAGGAAAGTATTAGATGATGAAAATCATAACTTGAAATTTACTAGTTAATGATGAGGTTGGAAATGATCAAGAAACTTAATAACTTCCTAGTTTTTATTTCAAAACTTGAACAAGGAGTAATCTAGGGATAATATTTTACTTCAATCTTGAAAAACTATGGATTCCTTGATGATCCTTGTTGATGTCGTGAGGTAGGAAGGAAAAGAAAGACAAAAACCTTGCTTTTTGATTTACAAAACTAGTTATGTTTTAGTTTAAGTGTTTATGTATTAAAATATCTTGCAAAAGAGGGCATTATAGTAATTTCACCAAGGTAGCAATGTCTTACATGAACATATGTATCTATATATGTAGATATTTGTGTTTTGTGTATTATTAAGTGTGTTGTTAGTTATTTAGTGTATATAACGTGTTACGTTGTAAGTTTTGGTTACTGTGTTTGTTAGAAATAAATTTTTACGAAACAAAATAGGATATATGAAAGTCGTAAAATTTATAAAATCTCATTTCTCGTGGGTATTGGGTGAATAAATAGTTGTCGTATTGAAGTTACAGAACACCGTCGTAGTTATAAATGTTTAACAATACGTATATCAAATAAATTCAAAACTTCGGGTAAATTAATAATATTACTTTTATATCATTATTATGAGTGTAAAAATATGTTAGGACCATAGTTGGGATTTTCGGATCAATTATTCATAGTAATAGTTTATAGGATAACGTTTATTAGGTAGATAACCGTACGTATACAGAAATGATGCAAACTCACGCATGAATGACAAATTTTCTCCGGGGGTGAATAGTGTTTTATGAATAGTAAATTTTTTGAACGCTTCTTAGAATCACAAACTAACTCCGAAAATGATGAATAGTAAAATGATGAATAGTGATCGATGAATATTAAAATTTTTGAAAGTTTGGGAGAAGACTAGAATTTATGAGTTGTGACAGTCTCCCACCCTAAAAGGAACATTTTTCTAAAGTTCAGCTCATTCGTTCCACATATGTGCCTAATGGTCTGATTAGACAATGCAAAAGGTCTTTTGAAAGATTGGATCGATTTTGGAATTGCTTATACTAATCAAATCAACTACTATCAATATAACTAAAGTTGATGATGCTCGGTCCCAGATTAGTCGATGTTGTGTATAAGTCCTATACTAAGACTTAAGTGCTACGAAAATAAGATAGTTGTTCAAGAGAATGTACCCGTTATGCTATCGCGGACATGTTGGGTGATAGGATTTCCTAAGAAGTAAGCTCTGCCAAGTGCGGGTGGAATCTCATTGGCCGCATCTCGTGGCCCTTCAATTGCTGATGCTAAGTTTGGATGATTGCCTCGTTGGTTAAGATTTCTTTTGAACTTAGGACAGGTGTTCCGAAAGTGATCCGGGCTGTTACATTCATAGCATGTCCTTTGGTTGTTAGTCATATTGCCCACATTTACTGGTTCTCTACACTGGTTTGTAAAATGACTAGACTGTCTGCAATTTGCACACATACGGCAGGGCGTAGTATTTTGGTGATGAAAATTACATTTCGTACATTTAGGATGCGGGCCTACATACTCTTTCTGACCAGAACTAGTCGCCGCAAAGGTCCTTGCCCTTTTGTTGTCAACTATTGTGCCCATTTGCTTGTTTGGCTCGCTTGTTCCCTTCCTTTTATCACTGTTCCTCAAGCTTCCATTTCTAACCATCTCCTCTGTCAGAGTCCCTTCTCTCAATATTGCACTCTGAATTGTAGAAGGCTCAGTTGTTTTTACAGTCCCACGAATTTCTGGGACAAGGCCATATATGTACCTCTCGATCCACTTGGACTCAGGGGTAACTAGATGTGGAACTAGTCTGGCTAATTCATGGAATCGATCTGTGTAGGCTGCATGACCAGCCCCTATCATAGAGTGATGATAAAGTTCATCCTCCAGCTTCTGCATCTCGTTGTCCGGGCAGTATTCCTCTTTCAGTAATGCCTTAAAATCGTCCCATGTCATACCTACAGCTACTTCTCTACCCCTAGCTTGAATCTGTGTATTCCACCATGTCAATGCCTTTCCTGACAGCAAGCATGCGGAATACTTCACCATTTGATGTGTTGCACAGTTACTAATGTCGATCACCGACTCCATCTTTTCAACCCATCTAGTATACACCAACGCGCCTCCTACACCATTGAAATCAATTGGCTTGTATAACGTAAATTCCTTATACGTACATCCAGTCCTATTGTTGTTGTTGCCATTACCATTCTGGCCTATACCATTGGTGTTGTTAATTCCGCTTTCGTGGTTTGCCAAGTTATTCATATGATCGCCAACTTGAGTGACAATAGTGGGGAGAAACTTTTGAAGTTGTCGAGCGATGATGGCTTCAAAACCAGGATTTCCACTGTCGTTGTTATCATTCTTTTCAACACCGTGACCATCTCCTCTACCTCCACGTCCACCAGTTCTTCCACCATCGTTACTAGGGTTACTAGTGTCATGAGCAGCTCCTCTACCTCCACGTCCACCAGTCCTTCCACCCCTTGGTGTTGTGCCTCCTCGACCAGAGCTACGAGTCACTCTCCTTGGTGCCATGATTTCCTGATAGGAAGGACATTTAGTGAATGTCAGATATGAGGGAAAACCGTTGATTAACCAAAGTCTATACTTAACATCCTCATACATAATACCGCGCCACCAGTTGTTTCCTAAGTTGTGCCAACACCGATCTACATAAGCATAGTCATATGTCCACGTGGGTCGTGAAGCACTTATAATTATGTTGGCCACCACAATTATAAATGTTTCATTTCACAGGTGTACATATCACCAGGCACACATATCTCAGTGGTAGACGTTGCTTAAATGGGTATCTAGGGAATGTCATGCTCAGTACAAAGGAACATAGGATTCTCCCTTAAGTGCTAAGGTCACTGGGAAGTCTAATTTCTAACGGTTTCTCAAGAGTATCCTTAACAGAACCCCCATCCTCGGGAAAATCATCAAAAATCTACAGCTAAGTAATAACCTTTATTTAACTCAGTCTCATGTCTCATCAAACAAGAACTGTCACAAGATTAAGTTAAATAATCATTTATTACCGAGCTCCATATTTCTGATGACTTGACTAGATTTTGGGACTTCCCCATTGGTACCCAAAATATCTAATAGCATAGGTCTAGAAAAGAAAAATTAACAGCAAGCGTACGTGTATGAAAAGTGCAAGGCAATAGGGAGGAGAGTCTAAATGTATGTAGTTATAGTCTAGGCTCCAAAAACAACCTAGTTCTCTATAACCAAGTCTCTGATACCAATCTGTAACACCCCCAAAATATCGCAGCGGAACGATAGTGTCATTGGGATGCTACTTCAGGGCATAAAGTACAACATATAGAAAACGACCTCTAAATGAGACGTTTTGAAAAGTTACCATTCGAATAGATAAAAGTCATGGTTTACAAAACAAAGATACCAAGGTAGAATAATACATAAGTTTTTAAAATGTATCGAATGGTAAACGATAAAAGCGAAAGTCTCCAAAAGCATGCCCTAAGACTCTCAGCTCCACACACCTGCTATCGCCTTACAAACCTGAGAAAAACATGCTTAAAAGTGTCAACACAAAGGTTGGTGAGTTCATAGAGTTTGTTTAACAAATAAAGCCTATAAAAATGATCACACGGCATAGGCATCGTGAATCCACTCAGTTGCAATTCCTGCCTATACAATACTTGTAACCTGTGTGTCCACAACCCACTGCTAATATATATTATGATTAAGACATATGAGAATACGATATGTGTACATGCCAGTGCTCAAAGATTAAAGACTACTAGGTGCAATTTCCCAAAGTTATGAGATTACTGGGTGCCATTTCCCAAAGTAAAGAGATTAGTGGGTGCCATTTCCCAAAGTATAAAAGATTACTGGGTGCCATTTCCCAAAGTATAAAATATTACTGGGTGCCATTTCCCAAAGTATACGTTGCTCAAGAATAAACAATCAAGATTTACACATTAAGGCACATATAGTAGTTCTGCTACAAGTAATAACAGCTTAGCATAGTATAAAAGTATAAACGGTTCAAGTATCAAGCAAGTATTTGTGCATGTATCTCCCCCAAATAGTTTAAAACGAGTAGTAAAAGAGTAAAAGCGGGGCTATGACTCACCTGATGCAACAGCTATAATAATGCTAGTGACTGATCAGAAATAGGCTCGATTCCTTAACCGCAACCTATTATGAATGATATGATTCTAATGTAAGAGATGAAACAATGCTACGCATGCATATACGCACATTATCAATACCACTTGTAGTTTTTGAAAATAACGTTTATCGTTTATTGTTGTATGAGTAAATATAAAGTTTCCTGCGTAGTTTAACATTGTTCTTAACTTAGAAAATGTGTCCAAACGGCTTCACAAAACTAGTCGTGAAATATAGTACGTTAAGTGTTAGTGTTCAAGCTCGGCGTTTTTGAAAACCTTGTAACAATATCTAGATTTCGTCTTGTTTAACTTCTGATCGTACGCGCCTCGATCGATGAGAAAATTGGCTCTCCATGTCGTTACTTGAAAAATATAGTGTTTAACACTTGGTAATTTCTATTATAGCAAAAGCTGTCAAAAGTGTATATGTTTCGTCGGATTTCAAACGCTTGTATCTTTTTCGTTATAAGCTTGTTTTCTACGTTCTTTATATCCCCGGAATCGTCGGATGGCATATTAACATATTTTTGATAATTCGGGATGGCTAGATCAAGTTTCACACCTCGAAACAGTCCATGAAAACTGTTCAACAGCAAACTATTTTCTGAAAAATATAGTTTTCGTCGTTAAACTTTGAAAAATCATATCTCCTTCGTTATTAACTCGTTTTTATCCAAACTTTCGGCCATAGTTTCGTCTTAGACAGTATTTTCTAAATATTTGGTCCAAAAGTACTCCTAACCCCCTGGATTTCCCACGTTTTACAAATAGGGACAGTAGGTATTTTATTTGTTTGAAACTCACTTTTCTTGTTTCTAGTTTATGTTTTAACCACTTCAATACACCACAAGCTGGTCTAATCTTACCATACACCTTCTTAGGGTGTCATGGGTTCCTAATATTCACAAAACCAAAAGGATATCAAAGGGATGATCATAGGATCAATTATAACCTTGTAAAATTAAAATATACTTGAAAGTGGTATCTTTAAGATATATATACTTTCATGCATTCTATATAAATCGAAAATACATCATGTTATCATGAAAAGGAAAGTATTAGATGATGAAAATCATAACTTGAAACTTACTAGTTAATGATGAGGTTGGAAATGATCAAGAAACTTAATAACTTCCTAGTTTTTATTTCAAAACTTGAACAAGGTGTAATCTAGGGATAATATTTTACTTCAATCTTGAAAAACTATAGATTCCTTGATGATCCTTGTTGATGTCGTGAGGTAGGAAGGAAAAGAAAGACAAAAACCTTGCTTTTTGATTTACAAAACTAGTTATGTTTTAGTTTAAGTGTTTATGTATTAAAATATCTTGCAAATGAGGGCATTATAGTAATTTCACCAAGGTAGCAAAGTCTTACATGAACATGTGTATGTATATATGTAGATATTTGTGTTTTGTGTATTATTAAGTGTATTGTTAGTCATTTAGTGTATATAACGTGTTACGTTGTAAGTTTTGGTTATTGTGTTTGTTAGAAATAAATTTTTACGGAACAAAATAGGATATATGAAAGTCGTAAAAATTATAAAATCTCATTTCTCGTGGGTATTGGGTGAATAAATAGTTGTCGTATTGAAGTTACAGAAAACCGTCGTAGTTATAAACGTTTAACGATACGTATATCAAATAAATTCAAAACTTCGGGTAAATTAATAATATAACTTTTATATCATTATAATGAGTGTAAAAATGTGTTAGGACCATAGTTGGGATTGTCGGATCAATTATTCATAGTAATAGTTTATAGGATAACGTTTATTAGGTAGATAACCGTACGTATACAGAAATGATGCAAACTCACGCATGAATGACAAATTTTCTCCGGGGGTGAATAGTGTTTTATGAATAGAAAATTTTTTTAACGCTTCTCAGAATCACAAACTAACTCCGAAAATGATGAATAGTAAAATGATGAATAGTGATCGATGAATATTAAAATTTTTGAAAGTTCGGGAAAAGACCAGAATTTACGAGTTGTGAGAGTAATGGCTTGAATAAGTCACCAAATAAGCAGTAATGTGAAAATGAAAAGCACAAACCTAAACTCTACCTAGGGGGCTTTCTAAATCAACAAAAATCAAGGCTAAAGGCCAAGGAATGACAAAGTTATGTCCAATGGAAATTGAACCAAAATCTGGGTGCAGGGGAGATAACTCCCCCTGCAGGTGTGTTTGGGCATTTGTGGGACCCATAGAAAAAATCACAAAAATGAACTAAGACCTGATTCCTAAAGCTAAGTTGGGTGATTTCAACCTCTAAAATTTTCAATTCCTAGTTCCTAATACAAAAATCAAAACAATTCATGCCATATTGGGTTTTTGCACTTGGATATATTTTGACTTTTGAGTTTTTTTTTAAACGAGTTGACTTAACTGAATTTCTAATGGACCTATGATACTTATGATGATGTTTTAACCTAAAATGAAACTAACATTAGCTATATTATCAATTTCTAAGCCTAAAGTAAAGATTTGGTACTCAACAATTCCAACAGTTATGCAAGTAATTTAGTCTAAGACCAAATTTTGACTTTTCCTAACAACCTACTGATTTATTGCTTTGTTTGACTTGCCTAATGCGTAAGTGTGATGTCCTAACTAATTTTAATCACCAAAACTCACAAGAACCTGATGAATTAAGCTAATCCAAACACCCCTTTATGAGCAGATTGAGCAAATCAAAGATGCAAATGGGTGTTTCAACTCATGAAACAACTTAGTTAACTGATAATAACACTAAATAGGCCTAGTAGAGTAGAAACACACAATAAGTAACAACAATAATTCACAATGGCAGATTAAATAAAATAAAAAAATGGAAAATTCTTACAAGAGCTTCAAAGCTAAAATCAAATGAGAACTAGAACCAGGACCATACACCTATGCTCCCATGAGCTCTAAACCATGCCACATCCTTTGCTTGTCTCAACTGCATCTCGTTGTTCCACCATTTTTTTTATTCCTTTGTATTTTGAGTCTTTGAACTTGAACTTGGTTAAATAACTTCTAAGCTTATAAAAGCTTATACATTACTTAGATGAACTTAGATTAGCAGTAAAACAACATTTTAACAACTATTATACTAACATGAGACATTTAATAAGATTAATCAACATTTGAATTTGGACAATGAGATTTGAGGTTTAAATTAAAGATTGCTTAAATTAGACTAAGAATACTGGGCAAAATCTTTGGAAGCTGAGTTTTACAACTAAAACTGAAAATTAAAACAACATGGGTAAATTAAACTAAAACTATTCTAACTAACTCCCCTTCTTCCTGGCTTCTTCTTCATTTATACACTTCAATAAAGGTCCATAATGCTTTCCCACTTTTATTTAGAACCATAGGATGACAGGAATTCATCTTGGCCGTTTAAGTCATTTTGGCGCCCAGAATGGTTTTTGGCTTCATCCTTCTGATTGCTTGTGCCAGTATGCATCTCTTGGACTGGGTGTTTGGTTTGATGTAGGGGTGATGATGGAGGAGTGTTGAGTGGGAAGGTGATGATGGAGGTAGCAGTGTAGGGGTGAGGTGGAAGGTGGTTTTGCAGGGAAAAAGGTGGGAAGTGTTATAGGGTGTGGGTTTGAACATGAGGTTTGACTGTGTAATAATAAAACGGGGTGTGTTTTTATTCTTTGTGTTGGTTTGGGCTGGGAAGGTTGGGCCAAGGGTATTATTAAGGTCCTTTTGGTTTGTTAACTTATAAATTACAAGGACCAATTATGTAATAACTGAAAAGTTGGGGGTGGGTTTTGGGTACTGTTCCAAAGTTATCCAAAGGTAATACTTGCCAGGTTCCACTAATCCAAGGTGTGGAAAACAAGAAAGGGGGGGGGGTTGAATAGTTTTACGTCTTTTTAATTTTATTATGAAAACTTAGTTTAGTTTTAAAACCTTGTTTGCTTTTAAAACATTGATTCAATCTTATGTGAACTCAAATCTTGAACAATATGAACAACTATATCTAAGTATGAACAATAATAATATAAGCTAAGTATGTGAAATCAACACATGTGTTGACATAAATAATGTCTTAAAACATTGTTAGCATATTAACAATGTCTCTATGTTTTGATAATTACAAAGCATAAACTCATTAATCTAAAACTTATGACGTAAACAAGTTTTTAGTGCTTAATATTTGTCTTTGCTTCCATATCACTTAAGGTATGAATAAACAAAGGGTTTATTGCATTTCATGATCAAAGGAAATTTTTCTAATCACTAGAATTTTTATAAAATGTATTAAACATTTTATATCTTTTACAAAATTACTTTTGGAATTAAAAGAATATGTTTAATTTATTATAAATATATGATTTCAAATTTTCAACCAAAAATGGCAAATTTTATCCAGAAAAATATTCCCCACTAAAAGACAAGAAAAACCAACGTTCTGAAGGGGCGGCCCCCTTAATTCCTTAGGCGGCCCCCTTAATCATTAAGGGGACCGGCCATTAATTAAGGGGACCAGCCACGCTCAAGAACAGTATTTTCTCACCTTTTGCACTTCTAAACTTTCTGTTCTAGATCCACATTCCTATTCTCTTAATCCTTTGATTATAAGTGCATAATTCTTTGTTTCAAAGTGATTCAAACTTCATCCTCTCAAGTGCAAGAGAAGAATACTTCTACAACTTGTTGTGACCTCCAAATCCAAGTTGTTGGTGCATCATCAAGATTATTTACATTATTCTTTGTGAAGATTGTTGTGAACATTTGATTGTAGATAGTTGTGCTAGATATATAGATTGTGTGATTAGTAAGTTGCTTGGTGTGAAGAAGAAAAGTTAGGGATTAGATTGTAGTGAAGAAGCTAGGTGTGGAGTAGTTAGTTGTGAAGTGAATTGGTGTGAAGAAGATAGGCGTGGAGTAGTTAGTTGAGAAGTAGATTGATTTGAAGAAGTTGTGACTTAGTTGTGAAGAAGTTGTGGTGTGTAAATTGGTGTGTAAATTGGTGTGTAAGGTTTTCTCCGCCATAAGGGAGCTTGTTGATATAGTGTAGAAAACTCTCGAGTTAGGTGCTCGGGGAGTGGAGTAGGGCAAGGAAGGTGTCCTTGTAGCCGAACCACTGTAAATCTCTTGTCTCGCGGTTCGATCTTTCCATCTCTTACTTATTTCATTACTTATCATTGTTATATATTATTGATTGATAGTTGTTTATATTGTGCAAGACTTGAGCTCACATATTATCGAATCTAAGTTTTTAAAAAACTAAGAAAACACTAAAACTATCTTTTATAACAAATTAAAAAGACGTAAAACTATTCAACCCCCCCTTCTAGTTTTCCACAATTGGTATCAAGAGCCACGTCTAGCAAGATTTTTAAAATATATTGTATTTTAAAACTTGTAACGATCTATGGAATCTGAAAAATATTTAGAAGGGCAATCTATGCAAAGACCACCACTATTTGAAAGTGATGGATTTTTATATTGGAAAAATAGATTCGAAACGTATGTGAAATCAAAAGATCTTGATCTTTGGCATATTATTACCTTTGGTGATTTTCCTCCTATTCAATATAATGTTGAAACTAAAATGGATGAAATTGTATCTTTCGAAGAACAAAATGATGATTTAAAAAAGAAACTAGAAAAAAATAATGAGGCTAAAATTGTCATTTATAATGCGTTACCACACAAAGAATATGAAAGAATTTTTATGTGTAAAACCGCCAAAGAAATTTGGGATTCTTTACTAATTACTCACCAAGGTAATAGCCAAGTCAAAGATAATAAAATAGATCTTCTTGTACAACAATATGAACAATTTACGATTCCAGAAGATGAATCAATTGATAATGCTTTTGCTAAATTTAACACTATTATCACAAGTTTAAAAGCACTTGATGAGACTTTTTCTAGTAAAAATTGTGTTAGGAAATTCCTTAGGGCATTGCATCCAAAATGGCGAGCTAAGGTCACGGCAATTGAAGAATCAAAGAACTTGATGACGTTATCACTAGATGAACTAATTGGTAACTTGAAGGTTCAAGAAGAAATCATAAGAAGAGATTCGGAAACGGTCAAAGTCAAGAAAGAACAAACCAAATCAATTGCTCTAAAAGCCAAAAAGGAACCTAGTGATGATGATGATTCAAGTGACGAAAGTGAAGATGAAGAATATGCAATGGCCGTAAGAGAATTCAAGAAATTCTTCAAGAGACGAGGAAGATTCACTAGATCATCACGAGACGAAAGATAAGCATTCCAAAGAAATAGAAGTGACAACTACGGGAAAAGAAAGTGCTTTAGATGTGGAAGTCCAAATCATCTCATTGGCGAATGTCTAAAGCCACCGGGTTATGGAAATCAAGGCGCTTTTGTTAGTGGAACATGGAGTGATAGTGACAAAGAAGAAGTTGAAAAGCCAAGAGACGAAAAGTGTTTTATGGCAAAAGAAACCGACGAAATATGTTTAGGAATTAATTTGGAACCTGACGAATGGATCAAAGATAGCGGATGTTCCAGGCACATAACGGGGAACCGCAAGCTATTTTCTACATACAAGGCGTACAATGGAGGTAATGTTATTTTCGGTAGTGACTTACGTGGAAAAATCATTGGCAAAGGTACGATTTTTCAAGACTCACTTACTATTGAAAATGTAGAGCATGTAGATAATTTAACATATAACTTGCTTAGTGTAGGACAAATATGTGATAATAAATGTAGAGTCACATTTACGGAAGAGGATAGCGAAATAGTTAAGAATGGAAAAATTATAGGTAGAGGAATTAGGAAAGATGACATATATGTTATAAAACTAGGAAACAAGCCTGAGGATAGGATATGCCTAACGACCCTAGATGAAAACTCTACATTGTGGCATAGGAGATTAGGACATGCTAACATGCAACAAATAAAATTTTGGCCTCTAAGGAATTAGTTAGAAATTTGCCTAATCTAAAAGATGACAAGCATTTTTGTGATACATGTAAAATTGGAAAACAAGCACATGCTAGTCACAAAGCTAAGAATATAGTATCCACTACTAGGTGCCTAGAATTATTACATATGGATCTTTTCGGTCCATCCGATGTGCGGAGCTATGGAGGAAACATATATACCTTAGTAATAGTAGACGACTACTCACGATACACGTGGACTAGGTTTTTAAGTGACAAAACCCAAGCCTTTGAAAAATTCGAAATATTTAGTAAAATGATTCAAAATAAATTAGGATGCTCAATAGTTGCCATTAGGACGGACCATGGTAGGGAATTTGATAACGAAGTACAATTCGGAAAATATTGTAAGTTAAATGGAATATCTCACAATTTTTCCGCTCCTCGTACTCCTCAGTCAAATGGCGTAGTAGAAAGAAAAAATAGGTCACTACAAGAAATGAGTCGAACTATGTTAAATGAACAATCCATCCCACAAAAATTTTGGTGTCACGCCGTAGATACATCGACTTATATTTTAAATAGGGTATCAATTAGGAGAATTCTAGGAAAAACTCCTTATGAGTTATTAAAAGGTAGAAAACCAAACTTAAGCTACTTTAGGGTATTTGGAAGTAAATGTTATATTCTAAACACTAAGGATTACCTTACTAAGTTTGATCCAAAATCATAGGAAGGAATATTTTTAGGATACTCACAAAATAGCAAAGCATATGTAATACTTAACAAACACTCAATGAAAGTAGAGGAATCACTAAATGTAACATTTGATGAGACACCACCACCTCCTAAAACATTATCTTTAGAAGATGATGCTTTAGTCGAAGATGAAGCTATTGAGGTTAGTAAAACAAAACCCATAGGAAATGATAATGAAGACATTCACTTAGAAAATAACAAAACTGTTAATATTAAAGAATCTAGATCACATCCATTGGATAATATAATAGGACATCTTAACCAAAGAACCCTTAGGTCACAAGCCCAAGATAAAATCAATTTCTTTTGTTTCCTCTCAGCAATAGAACCTAAGAATATTAACGAGGCTTTAAAAGATGAAAGTTGGGTTATAGCTATGCAAGAAGAATTAAATCAATTTAAGTCAAATGATGTTTGAGAATTAGTCCCAAATCTAAAGAATATGACCATCATAGGAACTAAATGGGTATATAGGAATAAGTTAGATGAGAATGGAATAGTCACTAGGAACAAAGCTAGGTTAGTTGCCCAAGGTTGTAATCAACAAGAAGGAATTGATTATGACGAAACGTATTCCCCCGTAGCTAGACTAGAATCAATTAGGATATTACTTGCCTATGCTTGCGCCCTAGATTTTAAGTTATTCCAAATGGACGTGAAAAGTGCATTCCTTAACGGTTTTATCAATGAGCAGATATATGTGGCACAACCTCCAGGATTCATTGACTTCACAAAACCTGATTATGTTTATAAGTGAAAGAAAGCTTTGTATGGACTCAAACAAGCTCCCAAAGCCTGGTATGATCGATTAAAAGCTTTTCTTATTAAACATGATTATACCATGGGAATGGTAGATAATACTCTTTTCACTAAAAGGAAAGACCCAAATCTCATCATTGTCCAAATATATGTTGATGACATTATATTTGGATCGACTTGTCAAGACATGTGTGATGAATTTGCCAAAATTATGCATGATGAGTTTGAGATGAGTATGATGGGTGAACTTAACTTCTTCCTAGGGTTACAAATAAAACAATTAGAAGATGGAGTATTTTTTAACCAATCTAAGTACATTAAGGACATGCTTAAGAAATTTAGCCTAGAAGACTCAAAACCCATGAAAACTCCCATGTCTACGGAAGTAAAGCTCACAAAGGACGATGAAGGTGAGTCCATAGATAACACCAAGTATAGAGGAATGACAGGTAGTTTACTATACTTGACGGCAAGTAGACCCGATATCATGTTTAGTGTCTGCCTTTGTGCCCGTTTTCAAGAGGATCCCAAAACCTCACACTTAGAAGCGGTTAAACATATCTTCCGATACATTAAAGGCACTATACACTTAGGATTATGGTATCCTAAGGGATCCGGCATAGAAACCATCGTCTATGCGGATTCGGATCATGCGGGAGACTACGTAGATAGAAAAAGCACTAGCGGTATTTGCACGTTTATGGGATGTTGTCTAACATCTTGTTTTTCGAAGAAGCAAACCGCTCTTGCTATTTCTACCACCGAAGCCGAATATGTAAGCGCTGGAAAGGCATGTCAAAAGCACTATGGATGAAACAAGCTCTCGTAGACTATGGCATTAGGTTAGAAAATGTCCCCATTATGTGCGATAACAAAGGTGCGATAGATTTAAGTAAAAATCCGGTGCAACACTCTAGGACTAAACATATAGAAATACGCCATCATTTTCTTAGGGATAATGTACAAAAAGGAAATATATCTATAGAAAATGTTGCATCGGAAGACAACATTGCAGATATATTCACAAAACCCCTTAAGCGTGAATTATTCAACCACTTGCATTTAGGATTAGGAATGATGGAACAAGTTGACTAAATTATATTGAATTAATACAAATTTATACTTGCATAAAATTTACTTTTCGTCCACTTCTTCATTTCTGAGTCTAGGAATCTATTTCGCACAAAATTAAAGATTGGGAAAGTTCATTCTCTTTGCATAAACACTTTTGTGAAACCCAATCAAATTTCTTTAAAAATTATTCTCACATCTAGGAATCACATGAACATCATTTTCCTTGCATTGTTGACTAATGCTAAAAACATTGTTTTCCAAAATCATGCATAAACTCTCATCTAAATTGTCAAGGTATATAATCTAATATATATCTTTGACATTCATGATCGAGCAAAAATTGAATCAAGGAGATCTTTTGGATTGTTTCTTAGGATCATTATTTATCTTTGCATTTAGGAGTCGAAACAATCACAACTCCACATTTGTTGCATATAGACACACACTAGGACAAATTCATTAATAATATTGTCATCTTGCTCCATCACTAGTTTTCCACTCATTAGTTGCCTTTTCCTTTGATCTAAGATAGGTGCCTTAGGAAGTTTAAGTGCTCTTGCCTTTACTTATCTCCTCTTGCTTATTATGTGTTGCTTATTTGCTCTTTTGCTTATGTGTTTTTGGATGCATGCTATATCTTGATTAGATTAGATGCTATATTGCCTAAAGGAATTGAACTTGCTTGAATTCCAATCCAAACACAAAACATTTCTACAAATTTGCTGCCAAAAACCCAATTCTGGCAACCTGGAAATCACCAGATGGACGGCGCCCTTAATTTTGTAAGACGGCCCCCTTAATGAATAAGGGGACCGCCCCCTAATTAAGGGGACCGGCCATCTGATGCTCGGGTTTACAGAATCTTTTATGCTTTTTAGCCCATTTCAACCTACATTTCCCATTTTTCACCAACATATTTTGTCCTAGTCTCCCAAACAAACCTTATCCATCCTTAAACACACAAATCTTACACTATAAATACCCCAAATCGTCCACACTCTCCATTCATCTCTTCATGACTTCTCCAAACAAACCAAAACCTAAAGCCTCAAGGCTTGCAAGAATGACGGAAAAACCCGTTGGGCGAAGAAAAAGGCCTCGAAACAAATCCATCATAACCAATGAAGTTGGAAATCACTCAACACCTCCAACCACTTACTTCCCAAACTTTACACCAAATTCACAAGGACATTCATTTGATCCTCTCTACAAACCATACAACATTGGCCAAACATCTTCCTTCATGCCAAACGACTCATCTCATCCTCCAACCATTTGTAATGATCGATACAAGTTTGATCAACCATCCCACTAAAATTCCAACTACACAAACCCAATTCATCCATATCAACACAATGACTTTCTCAGCATTGCCACCGAAAAGCAAAAGTTCTGTGATGAAATATCACAAATCCATGATCTTTGTGATCTCAATGCCATGCATCTTGCACAACGCAACAAAGGGCAACCTCCATCATCACCCTACAACAATTGCCTTCCTCACTCTCTCAACTTGGATCAAGTTACAAACCACACTCACTATTGCCCTTGTTGCATCTTCCTTCAAAACAAATCCTATACTTGAGTGAAGATATTTCTTGGATTGAATATCTCCTCACTCGACCTCATCCCATACCACCCTTAACACGAAACAATATCGTAAGGTCCACCTCTTCTGCTCCATACCCCACTCCATATCCTTCCCCATCTAATAACTAAGTTTTATGCTTATGTTATCCTTCAAGCAAATAAAACAATCAACCATGGGTTGCAAGCAAGTCTAAGTGCTCTTTTAGGCAATATGTGCCTTGTTCTCTTCTAATATTTTGTGTAGCCAAGATTTCCATAGCTCATTCCCTTGGTGCTCTCAAATGAGGGGGAGCATACATCAAGGGGGAGCATTAACCTTTTTAATTTTACAAAAAGGGGTAGAAGAGAATGTTAAACTCTAATAATACTTGTCAAAAAATTAATCTTTAGACCTAATGAGTTTAAGGTTTTGTAATCATCAAAAAGGGGGAGATTGTTGACATAAATAATGTCTTAAAACATTGTTAGCATATTAACAATGTCTCTATGTTTTGATAATTACAAAGCATAAACTCATTGATCTAAAACTTATGACGTAAACAAGTTTTTAGTGCTTAATATTTGTCTTTGCTTCCATATCACTTAAGGTATGAATAAACAAAGGGTTTATTGCATTTCATGATCGAAGGAAATTTTTCTAATCACTAGAATTTTTATTAGATGTATTAAACATTTTATATCTTTTACAAAATTACTTTTGGAATTAAAAGAATATGTTTAATTCATTATAAATATATGATTTCAAATTTCCAACCAAAAATGGCAAATTTTATCCAGAAAAATATTCCCCACTAAAAGACAAGAAAAACCAACGTTCTGAAGGGGCAGCCCCCTTAATTCCTTAGGCAGCCCCCTTAATCATTAAGGGGATCGGCCATTAATTAAGGGGACCAGCCACGCTCCAGAACAATATTTTTCTCCCATATAAATACTGGTTCATCCCACAGAATTTTCTCACCTTTTGCACTTCTAAACTTTCTGTTCTAGATCCACATTCCTATTCTCTTAATCCTTTGATCATAAGTGAATAATTCTTTGTTTCAAAGTGATTCAAACTTAATCCTCTCAAGTGCAAGAGAAGAATACTTCTATCCCCAAGACAAGAAGTATTACAACTTGTTGTGACCTCCACATCCAAGTTGTTGGTGCATCATCAAGATTATTTACATTATTCTTTGTGAAGATTGTTGTCAATATTTGATTGTAGATAGTTGTGCTAGATATATAGATTGTGTGATTAGTTAGTTGCTTGGTTTGAAGAAGAAAAGTTAGGGATTAGATTGTAGTGAAGAAGCTAGGTGTGGAGTTGTTAGTTGTGAAGTGAATTGGTGTGAAGAAGATAGGCGTGGAGTAGTTAGTTGAGAAGTAGATTGATTTGAAGAAGTTGTGACTTAGTTGTGAAGAAGTTGTGGTGTGTAAATTGGTGTGTAAGGTTTTCTCTGCCATAAGGGAGCTTGTTGATATAGTGAAGAAAACTCTCGAGTTAGGTGCTCGGGGAGTGGAGTAGGGCAAGGAAGGTTTCCTTGTAGCCGAACCACTATAAATCTCTTGTCTCGCGGTTCGATCTTCCCATCTCTTACTTATTTCATTACTTATTATTGTTATATATTATTGATTGATAGTTGGGATTGTCGGATCAATTATTCATAGTAATAGTTTATAGGATAACGTTTATTAGGTAGATAACCGTACGCATACAGAAATGATGCAAACTCACGCATGAATGACAAATTTTCTCCAGGGGTGAATAGTGTTTTATGAATAGTAAAATTTTTGAACGCTTCTCAGAATCACAAACTAACTCCGAAAATGATGAATAGTAAAATGATGAATAGTGATCGATGAATAGTAAAATTTTTGAAAGTTCGGGAAAAGACCAGAATTTACGAGTTGTCACAGTCTCCCACCCTAAAAGGAACTTCCTCCCAAAGTTCAGCTCATTCGTTCCACATATGTGCCTAGTGGTCTGATTCAACAATGCAAAAGGTCTTTTGAAAGATTGGCTCGATTTTGGAATTGCTTACACTAATCAAATCAACTACTATCAATATAACTAAAGTTGATGATGCTAGGTCTCAGATTAGTCGATGTTGTATATAAGTCCTATACTAAGACTTAAGCGCTACGAAAATAAGATAGTTGTTCAAGAGAATGTACCCGTTATGCTATCGCGGACATGTTGGGTGATAGGATTTCCTAAGAAGTAAGCTCTGCCAAGTGCGGGTGGAATCTCATTGGCCTCATCTCGTGGCCCTTCAATTGCTGATGCTAAGTTTGGACGATTGCCTCCTTGGTTAAGATTTCTTTTCAACTTAGGACAGGTGTTCCGAAAGTGATCTGGGCTGTTACATTCGTAGCATGTCCTTTGGTTGTTCGTCATATTGCCCACATTTACTGGTTCTCTACACTGGTTTGTAAAATGACTAGACTGTCTGCAATTTGCACACATACGACAGGGCGCAGTCTTTTGGTGATGAAAATTACATTCCGTACATTTAGGATGCGGGCCTACATACTCTTTCTGACCAGAACTAGTCGCCGCAAAGGTCCTTGGCCTTTTGTTGTCATCTATTGTGCCCATTTACTTGTTTGGCTCGCTTGTTCCCTTCCTTTTATCACTGTTCCTCAAGCTTCCATTTCTAACCATCTCATCTGTCAGAGTCCCTTCTCTCAATATTGCACTCTGAATTGTAGAAGGCTCAGTTGTTTTTACAGTCCCACGAATTTCTGGGACAAGGCCATATATGTACCTCTCGATCCTCTTGGACTCAGGGGTAACTAGATGTGGAACTAGTCTGGCTAATTCATGGAATCGATCTGTGTAGGCTGCAGGACCAGCCCCTATCATAGAGTGATGATAAAGTTCATCCTCCAGCTTCTGCATCTCGTTGTCCGGGCAGTATTCCTCCTTCAGTAATGCCTTAAAATCGTCCCATGTCATACCTATAGCTGCCTCTCTACCCCAAGCTTGAATCTATGTATTCCACCATGTCAATGCCTTTCCTGACAGCAAGCATGTGGAATACTTCACCATTTGATGTGTTGCACAGTTACTAATGTCGATCACCGACTCCATCTTTTCAACCCATCTAGTATACACCAACGCGCCTCCTACACCATTGAAATCAATTGGCTTGCATGACGTAAATTCCTTATACGTACATCCAGTCCTATTGTTGTTGTTGCCATTACCATTCTGGCCTATACCATTGGTGTTGTTAATTCCGCTTTCGTGGTTTGCCAAGTTATTCATATGATCGCCAACTTGAGTGACAATAGTGGGGAGAAACTTTTGAAGTTGTCGAGCGATGATGGCTTCAAAACCAGGATTTCCACCGTCGTTGTTATCATTCTTTTCAACACCGCGAGCATCTCCTCTACCTCCACGTCCACCAGTTCTTCCACCATCGTTACTAGGGTTACTAGTGTCATGAGCAGCTCCTCTACCTGCACGTCCACCAGTCCTTCCACCCCTTGGTGTTGCGCCTCCTCGACCAGAGCTACGAGTCACTCTCCTTGGTGCCATGATTTCCTGATAGGAAGGACATTTAGTGAACGTCAGAGATGAGGGAAAACCGTTGATTAACCAAAGTCTATACTTAACATCCTCATACATAATACCGCGCCAACAGTTGTTTCCTAAGTTGTGCCAACACCGATCTACATAAGCATAGTCATATGTCCACGTGGGTCGTGAAGCATTTATAATTATGTTGGCCACCACAATTATAAATATTTCATTTCACAGGTGTACATATCACCAGGCACACATATCTCAGTGGTAGACGTTGCTTAAATGGGTATCTAGGGAATGTCATGCTCAGTACAAAGGAATAGAGGATTCTCCCTTAAGTGCTAAGGTCACTGGGAAGTCTAATTTCTAACGGTTTCTCAAGAGTATCCTTAAGAGAACCCCTATCCTTGGGCAAATCATCAAATCTCTACAGCTAAGTAATAACCTTTATTTAACTCAGTCTCATGTCTCATCAAACAAGAACTGTCACAAGATTAAGTTAAATAATCAGTTATTACCGAGCTCCATATTTCTGATGACTTGACTAGATTTTGGGACTTCCCCATTGGTACCACAAAATATCTAATAGCATAGGTCTAGAAAAGAAAAATTAACAGCAAGCGTACGTGTATGAAAAGTGCAAGGCGATAGGGAGGAGAGTCTAAATGTATGTAGTTATAGTCTAGGCTCTAAAAACAACCTAGTTCTTTATAACCAAGTCTCTGATACCAATCTGTAACACCCCCAAAATATCGCAGCGGAACGATAGTGTCATTGGGATGCTACTTCAGGGCATAAAGTACAACATATAGAAAACGACCTCTAAATGAGACGTTTTGAAAAGTTACCATTCGAATAGATAAAAGTCATGGTTTACAAAACAAAGATCCCAAGGTAGAATAATACATAAGTTTTTAAAATGTATCGAATGGTAAACGATAAAAGCGAAAGTCTCCAAAAGCATGCCCTAAGACTCTCAGCTCCACACACCTGCTATCGCCTTACAAACCTGAGATAAACATGCTTAAAAGTGTCAACACAAAGGTTGGTGAGTTCATAGAGTTTGTTTAACAAATAAAGCCTATAAAAATGATCACACAGCAAAGGCATCGTGAATCCACTCAGTTGCAATTCCTGCCCATACAAGACTCGTAACCTGTGTGTCCACAACCCACTGCTAATATATATTATGATTAAGACATATGAGAATACGATATGTGTACATGCCAATGCTCAAAGATTAAAGACTACTAGGTGCCATTTCCCAAAGTTAAGAGATTACTGGGTGCCATTTTCCAAAGTATAAAAGATTACTAGGTGCCATTTCCCAAAGTATAAAAGATTGCCATTTCCCAAAGTATAAAAGATTACTGGGTGCCATTTCCTAAAGTATAAAAGATTACTGGGTGCCATTTCCCAAAGTATAAAAGATTACTAGGTGCCATTTCCCAAAGTATACGTTGCCCAGGAATAAACAATCAAGATTTACACATTAAGGCACATATAGTAGTTCTGCTACAAGTAATAACAGCTTAGCATAGTATAAAAGTATAAACGGTTCAAGTATCAAGCAAGTATTTGTGCATGTATCTCCCCCAAATAGTTTAAAACGAGTAGTAAAAGAGTAAAATCGGGGCTATGACTCACCTGATGCAACAACTATAATAATGCTAGTGACTGATTAGAAATAGGCTCGATTCCTTAACCGCAACCTATTATGAATGATATGATTCTAATGTAAGAGATGAAACAATGCTACACATGCGTATACGTACGTTATCAATACCACTTGTAGTTTTTGAAAATAACGTTTATCGTTTATTGTTGTATGAGTAAATATAAAGTTTCCTGCGTAGTTTAACATTGTTCTTAACTTAGAAAATGTGTCCAAACGGCTTCACAAAACTAGTCGTGAAATATAGTACGTTAAGTGTTAGTGTTCAAGCTCGGCGTTTTTGAAAACCTTGTAACCATATCTAGATGTCGTCTTGTTTAACTTCTGATCGTACGCACCTCGATCGATGAGAAAATTGGCTCTCCATGTCGTTACTTGAAAAATATACTGTTTAACACTTAGTAATTTCTATTATAGCAAAAGCTGTCAAAAGTGTATATGTTTCGTCGGATTTTAAATGCTTGTATCTTTTTCGTTTTAAGCTTGTTTTCTACGTTCTTTATATCCCCGAAATCGTGGGATGGCATATTAACATATTTTTGATAATTCGGGGTGGCTAGATCAAGTTTCACACCTCGAAACAGTCCATGAAAACTGTTCAACAGCAAACTATTTTCTGAAAAATATAGTTTTCGTCGTTAAACTTTGAAAAATCATATCTCCTTCGTTATTAACTCGTTTTTATCCAAACTTTCGGCCATAGTTTCTTCTTAGAAAGTATTTTCTAAATATTTGTCCCAAAAGTACTCCTAACCCCCTGGATTTCCCACGTTTTACAAATAGGGACAGTAGGTATTTTATTTGTTTAAAACTCACTTTTCTTGTTTCTAGTTTATGTTTTAACCACTTCAATACACCACAAGCTAGTCTAATCTTACCGTACACCTTCTTAGGGTGTCATGGGTTCCTAATATTCACAAAACCAAAAGGATTTCAAAGGGATGATCATAGGATTAATTATAACCTTGTAAAATTAAAATAAACTTGAAAGTGGTATCTTTAACATATATATACTTACATGCATTCTATATAAATAGAAAATACATCATGTTATCATGAAAAGGAAAGTATTAGATGATGAAAATCATAACTTGAAACTTACTAGTTAATGATGAGGTTGGAAATGATCAAGAAACTTAATAACTTCCTAGTTTTTATTTCAAAACTTGAAAAACTATGGATTCCTTGATGATCCTTGTTGATGTCGTGAGGTAGGAAGGAAAAGAAAGACAAAAACCTTGCTTTTTGATTTACAAAACTAGTTATGTTTTAGTTTAAGTGTTTATCTATTAAAGTATCTTGAAAATGAGGGCATTATAGTAATTTCACCAAGGTAGCAAAGTCTTACATGAACATGTGTATGTATATATGTAGATATTTGTGTTTTGTGTATTATTAAGTGTATTGTTAGTCATTTAGTGTATATAACGTGTTACGTTGTAAGTTTTGGTTACTGTGTTTGTTAGAAATAATTTTTTACGGAACAAAATAGGATATATGAAAGTCATAAAAATTATAAAATCTCATTTCTCGTGGGTATTGGGTGAATAAATAGTTGTCGTACTGAAGTTACAGAAAACCGTCGTAGTTATAAACGTTTAATGATACGTATATCAAATAAATTCAAAACTTAGGGTAAATTAATAATATAACTTTTATATCATTATAATGAGTGTAAAAAAGTTTTAGGACCATAGTTGGGATTGTCGGACCAATTATTCATAGTAATAGTTTATAGGATAACGTTTATTAGGTAGATAACCGTACGTATACAGAAATGATGCAAACTCACGCATGAATGACAAATTTTCTCCGGGGGTGAATAGTGTTTTATGAATAGTAAAATTTTTGAATGCTTCTCAGAATCACAAACTAACTCCAAAAATGATGAATAATAAAATGATGAATAGTGATCGATGAATATTAAAATTTTAGAAAGTTCGGGAAAAGACCAGAATTTACGAGTTGAGACAGTAATGGCTTGAATAAGTCACCAAATAAGCAGTAAGGTGAAAGTGAAAAGCAAAAACCTAAACTCTACCTAGGGGGCTTTATAAATCAACAAAAATCAAGGCTGAAGGCCAAGGAGTGACAAAGTTATGTCCAATGGAAATTGAACCAAAATCTGGGTGCAGGGGAGATGACTCCCCCTGCAGGTGTATTTGGGCATTTGTGGGACCCATAGAAAAAATCAAAAAAATGAACTAAGACCTGATTCCTGAAGCTAAGCTGGGTGATTTCAACCTCCAAAATTTTCAAGTCCTAGTTCCTAAAACAAAAATCAAAACAATTCATGCCATATTGGGTTTTTGCACTAGGATATATTTTGAGTTTTTTTTTAAACGAGTTGACTTAATTGAATTTCTAATGGACCTATGATACTTATGATGATGTTTTAACCTAAAATGAAACTAACATTAGCTATATTATCAATTTCTAAACCTAAAGTAAAGATTTGGTACTCAACATTTCCAACAGTTATGCAAGTAATTTAGTCTAAGACCAAATTTTAACTTTTCCTAACAACCTACTGATTTATTGCTTTGTTTGACTTGCCTAATGCCTAAGTGTGCTGTCCTAACTAATTTTAATCACCAAAACTCACAAGAACCTGATGAATTAAGCTAATCCAAACACCCCTTTATGAGCAGATTGAGCAAATCAAAGATGCAAATGGGTGTTTCAACTCATGAAACAACTTAGTTAACTGATAATAACACTAAATAGGCCTAGTAGAGCATAAACAAACAATAAGTAACAACAATAATTCACAATGGCAGATTAAATAAAATAAAAAAATGGAAAATTCTTACAAGAGCTTCAAAGCTAAAATCAAATGAGAACTAGAACCAGGACCATACACCAATGCTCCCAAGAGCTCTAAACCATGCCACATCCTTTGCTTGTCTCTACTGCATCTCCTTGTTCCACCATTTTTTTTTGATTCCTTTGTATTTTGAGTCTTTGAACTTGAACTTGGTTAAATAACTTCTAAGCTTATAAAAGCTTATACATTACTTAGATGAACTTAGATTAGCAGTAAAAAAACATTTTAACAACTATTATACTAACATGAGACATTTAATCAGATTAAGCAACATTTGAATTTGGACAATGAGATTTGAGGTTTAAATTACACTAAGAATACTGGGCAAAATCTTTGGAAGCTGAGTTTTACAACTAAAATTGAAAATTAAAACAACATGGGTAAATTAAACTAAAACTATTCTAACTAACTCCCCTTCTTCCTGGCTTCTTCTTCATTTATACACTTCAATAAAGGTCCATAATGATTTCCCACTTTTATTTAGAACCATAGGATGACAGGAATTCATCTTGGCCGTTTAAGTCATTTTGGCGCCCAAAATGGTTTTTGGCTTCATCCTTCTGATTGCTTGTGCCAGTATGCATCTCTTGGACTGGGGTATTTGGTTTGATGTAGGGGTGATGATGGAGGAGTGTTGAGTGGGAAGGTGATGATGGAGGTAGCAGTGTAGGGGTGAGGTGGAAGGTGGTTTTGCAGGGAAAAAGGTGGGAAGTGGTATAGGGTGTGGGTTTGAACCTGAGGTTTGACTGGGTAATAATAAAACGGGGTGTGTTTTTATTCTTTGTGTTGGTTTGGGCTGGGAAGGTTGGGCCAAGGGTTTGTATGGGTGGGCTTGTTGGTTGGTTTTGGATTTGGCTTTGGATATTATTAAGGTCCTTTTGGTTTGTTAACTTATAAATTACAAGGACCAATTATGTAATAACTGAAAAGTTGGGGGTGGGTTTTGGGTACTGTTCCAAAGTTATCCAAAGGTAATAGTTGCCAGGTTCCACTAATCCAAGGTGTGGAAAACAAGAAGGGGGGGTTGAATAGTTTTACGTCTTTTTAATTTTATTATGAAAACTTAGTTTAGTTTTAAAACCTTGTTTGCTTTTAAAACATTGATTCAATCTTATGTGAACTCAAATCTTGAACAATATGAACAACTATATCTATGTATGAACAATAATAATATAAGCTAAGTATGTGAAATCAACACATGTGTTGACATAAATAATGTCTTAAAACATTGTTAGCATATTAACAATGTCTCTATGTTTTGATAATTACAAAGCATAAATTCATTAATCTAAAACTTATGACATAAACAAGTTTTTAGTGCTTAATATTTGTCTTTGCTTCCATATCACTTAAGGTATGAATAAACAAAGGGTTTATTGCATTTCATGATCAAAGGAAATTTTTCTAATCACTAGAATTTTTATAAAATGTATTAAACATTTTATATCTTTTACATAATTACTTTTGGAATTAAAAGAATATGTTTAATTCATTATAAATATATGATTTCAAATTTCCAACAAAAAATGGCAAATTTTATCCAGAAAAATATTTCCCACTAAAAGACAAGAAAAACCAATGTTCTGAAGGGGCGGCCCCCTTAATTCCTTAGGTGGCCCCCTTAATCATTAAGGGGACCGGTCATTAATTAAGGGGACCGGCCACGCTCCTGAACAATATTTTCTCACCTTTTGCACTTCTAAACTTTCTGTTCTAGATCCACATTCCTATTCTCTTAATCCTTTGATCATAAGTGCATAATTCTTTGTTTCAAAGTGATTCAAACTTCATCCTCTCAAGTGCAAGAGAAGAATACTTCTACAACTTGTTGTGACCTCCAAATCCAAGTTGTTGGTGCATCATCAAGATTATTTACATTATTCTTTGTGAAGATTGTTGTCAATATTTGATTGTAGATAGTTGTGCTAGATATATAGATTTTGTGATTAGTTAGTTGCTTGGTGTGAAGAAGAAAAGTTAGGGATTAGATTGTAGTGAAGAAGCTAGGTGTGGAGTAGTTAGTTGTGAAGTGAATTGGTGTGAAGAAGATAGGCGTGGAGTAGTTAGTTGAGAAGTAGATTGATTTGAAGAAGTTGTGACTTAGTTGTGAAAAAGTTGTGGTGTGTAAATTGGTGTGTAAGGTTTTCTCCGCCATAAGGGAGCTTGTTGATATAGTGAAGAAAACTCTTGAGTTAGGTGCTCGGGGAGTGGAGTAGGGCAAGGAAGGTATCCTTGTAGCCGAACCACTATAAATCTCTTGTCTCGCGGTTCGATCTTTCCATCTCTTACTTATTTCATTACTTATCATTGTTATATATTATTGATTGATAGTTGTTTATATTGTGCAAGACTTGAAATCACATATTATCGAATCTAAGTTTTTAAAAAGCTAAGAAAACACTAAAACTATCTTTTATAACAAATTAAAAAGACGTAAAACTATTCAACCCCCCTTCTAGTTTTCCACAATTGGTATCAAGAGCCACGTCTAGCAAGATTTTTAAAATATATTGTATTTTAAAACTTGAAACGATCTATGGAATCTGAAAAATATTTAGAAGGGCAATCTATGCAAAGACCACCACTATTTGAAAGTGATGGATTTTTATATTGGAAAAATAGATTCGAAACGTATGTGAAATCAAAAGATCTTGATCTTTGGCATATTATTACCTTTGGTGATTTTCCTCCTATTCAATATAATGTTGAAACTAAAATGGATGAAATTGTATCTTTCGAAGAACAAAATGATGATTTGAAAAAGAAACTAGCAAAAAATAATGAGGCTAAAATGGTCATTTATAATGCGTTACCACACAAAGAATATGAAAGAATTTTTATGTGTAAAACCGCCAAAGAAATTTGGGATTCTTTACTAATTACTCACCAAGGTAGTAGCCAAGTCAAAGATAATAAAATAGATCTTCTTGTACAACAATATGAACAATTTACGATTCCGGAAGAGGAATCAATTGATAATGTTTTTGCTAAATTTAACACTATTATCACAAGTTTAAAAGCACTTGATGAGACTTTTTCTAGTAAAAATTGTGTTAGGAAATTCCTTAGGGCATTGCATCCAAAATGGCGAGCTAAGGTCACGACAATTGAAGAATCAAAGAACTTGATGACGTTATCACTAGATGAACTAATTGGCAACTTGAAGGTTCATGAAGAAATCATAAGAAGAGATTCCGAAACGGTCAAAGTCAAGAAAGAACAAACCAAATCCATTGCTCTAAAAGCCAAAAAGGAACCTAGTGATGATGATGATTCAAGTGACGAAAGTGAAGACGAAGAATATGCAATGGCCGTAAGAGAATTCAAGAAATTCTTCAAGAGACGAGGAAGATTCACTAGATCATCACGAGACGAAAAAAAAAGCATTCCAAAGAAATAGAAGTGACAACTACGGGAAAAGAAAGTGCTTTAGATGTGGAAGTCCAAATCATCTCATTGGCGAATGTCTAAAGCCACCGGGTTATGAAAATCAAGGCGCTTTTGTTAGTGGAACATGGAGTGATAGTGACAAATAAGAAGTTGAAAAGCCAAGAGACGAAAAGTGTTTTTTGGCAAAAGAAACCGACGAAATATGTTTAGGAATTAATTTGGAACCTGACGAATGGATCAAAGATAGCGGATGTTCAAGGCACATGACGGGGAACCGCAAGCTATTTTCTACATACAAGGCATATAATGGAGGTAATGTTATTTTTGGTAGTGACTTACGTGGAAAAATCATTGGCAAAGGTACGATTTCTCAAGACTCACTTACTATTGAAAATGTAGAGCATGTAGATAATTTAACATATAACTTGCTTAGTGTAGGACAAATATGTGATAATAAATGTAGAGTCACATTTACGGAAGAGGATAGCGAAATAGTTAAGAATGGAAAAATTATAGGTAGAGGAATTAGGAAAGGTGGCATATATGTTATGAAACTAGGAAACAAGCCTGAGGATAGGATATGCCTAACGACCCTAGATGAAAACTCTACATTGTGGCATAGGAGATTAGGACATGCTAACATGCAACAAATACAGTCTTTGGCCTCTAAGGAATTAGTTAGAAATTTGCCTAATCTAAAATATGACAAGCATTTTTGTGATGCATGTAAAATTGGAAAACAAGCTCATGCTAGTCACAAAGCTAAGAATATAGTATCCACTACTAGGTGCCTAGAATTATTACATATGGATCTTTTTGGTCCATCCGATGTGCGGAGCTATGGAGGAAACAAATATACCTTAGTAATAGTAGATGACTACTCATGATACACGTGGACTAGGTTTTTAAGTGACAAAACCCAAGCCTTTGAAAAATTCGAAATATTTAGTAAAATGATTCAAAATAAATTAGGATGCTCAATAGTTGCCTTTAGGACGGACCATGGTAGGGAATTTGATAACGAAGTACAATTCGGAAAATATTGTAAGTTAAATGGAATATCTCACAATTTCTCCGCTCCTCGTACTCCTCAATCAAATGGCGTAGTAGAAAGAAAGAATAGGTCACTACAAGAAATGAGTAGAACTATGTTAAATGAACAATCCATCCCACAAAAAATTTGGTGTCACGCCGTAGATACATCGACTTATATTTTAAATAGGGTATCAATTAGGAGAATTCTAGGAAAAACTCCTTATGAGTTATTAAAAGGTAGAAAAACAAACTTAAGCTACTTTAGGGTATTTGGAAGTAAATGTTATATTCTAAACACTAAGGATTACCTCACTAAGTTTGATCCAAAATCATATGAAGGAATATTTTTAGGATACTCACAAAATAGCAAAGCATATGTAATACTTAACAAACACTCCATGAAAGTAGAGGAATCACTAAATGTAACATTTGATGAAACACCACCATCTCCTAAAACATTATCTTTAGAAGATGATGCTTTAGTCGAAGATGAAGCTATTGAGGTTAGTAAAACAAAACCTATAGGAAATGATAATGAAGACATTCACTTAGAAAATAATGAAACTGTTAATATTAAAGAATCTAGATCACATCCATTAGATAATATAATAGGACATCTTAACCAAAGAACCCTTAGGTCACAAGCCCAAGATAAAAACAATTTATTTTGTTTCCTCTCAGCAATAGAACCTAAGAATATTAACGAGGCTTTAAAAGATGAAAGTTGGGTTATAGCTATGCAAGAAGAATTAAATCAATTTAAGGCAAATGATTTTTGGGAATTAGTCCCAAATCCAAAGAATATGACCATCATAGGAACTAAATGGGTATATAGGAATAAGTTAGATGAGAATGAAATAGTTACTAGGAACAAAGCTAGGTTAGTTGCCCAAGGTTATAATCAACAAGAAGGAATTGATTATGACGAAACGTATGCCCCCGTAGCTAGACTAGAATCAATTAGGATATTACTTGCCTATGCTTGCACCCTAGATTTTAATTTATTCCAAATGGACATGAAAAGTGCATTCCTTAACGGTTTTATCAATGAGGAGGTATATGTGGCACAACCTCCAGGATTCATTGACTTCGCAAAACCTGATTATGTTTATAAGTTAAAGAAAGCTTTGTATGGACTCAAACAAGCTCCCAAAGCCTGGTATGATCGATTAAAAGCTTTTCTTATTAAACATGATTATACCATGGGAATGGTAGATAATACTCTTTTCACTAAAAGGAAAGACCCAAATCTCATCATTGTCCAAATATATGTTGATGACATTATATTTGGATCGACTTGTCAAGACATGTGTGATGAATTTGCCAAAATTATGCATGATGAGTTTGAGATGAGTATGATGGGTGAACTTAACTTCTTCCTAGGGTTACAAATAAAACAATTAGAAGATGGAGTATTTTTTAACCAATCTAAGTACATTAAGGACATGCTTAAGAAATTTAGCCTAGAAGACTCAAAACCCATGAAAACTCCCATGTCTACGGAAGTAAAGCTCACAAAGGACGATGAAGGTGAGTCCATAGATAACACCAAGTATAGAGGAATGACAGGTAGTTTACTATACTTGACGGCAAGTAGACCCGATATCATGTTTAGTGTCTGCCTTTGTGCCCGTTTTCAAGAGGATCCCAAAACCTCACACTTAGAAGCGGTTAAACATATCTTCCGATACATTAAAGGCACTATACACTTAGGATTATGGTATCCTAAGGGATCCGGCATAGAAACCATCGTCTATGCGGATTCGGATCATGCGGGAGACTACGTAGATAGAAAAAGCACTAGCGGTATTTGCACGTTTATGGGATGTTGTCTAACATCTTGTTTTTCGAAGAAGCAAACCGCTCTTGCTATTTCTACCACCGAAGCCGAATATGTAAGCGCTGGAAAGGCATGTCAAAAGCACTATGGATGAAACAAGCTCTCGTAGACTATGGCATTAGGTTAGAAAATGTCCCCATTATGTGCGATAACAAAGGTGCGATAGATTTAAGTAAAAATCCGGTGCAACACTCTAGGACTAAACATATAGAAATACGCCATCATTTTCTTAGGGATAATGTACAAAAAGGAAATATATCTATAGAAAAGGTTGCATCGGAAGACAACATTGCGGATATATTCATAAAACCCCTTAAGCGTGAATTATTCAACCACTTGCATTTAGGATTAGGAATGATGGAACAAGTTGACTAAATTATATTGAATTAATACAAATTTATACTTGCATAAAGTTTACTTTTCGTCCACTTCTTCATTTTTGAGTCTAGGAATCTATTTCGCACAAAATTAAAGATTGGGAAAGTTCATTCTCTTTGCATAAACGCTTTTGTGAAACCCAATCAATTTTTTTTAAAAATTATTCTCACATCTAGGAATCACATGAACATCATTTTCCTTGCATTGTTGACTAATGCTAAAAACATTGTTTTCCAATATCATGCATAAACTCTCATCTAAATTGTCAAGGTATATAATCTAATATATATCTTTGACATTCATGATCGAGCAAAAATTGAATCAAGGAGATCTTTTGGATTGTTTCTTAGGATCATTATTTATCTTTGCATTTAGGAGTCGAAACAATCACAACTCCACATTTGTTGCATATAGACACACACTAGGACAAATTCACTAATAATATTGTCATCTTGCTCCATCACTAGTTTTCCACTCATTAGTTGCCTTTTCCTTTGATCTAAGATAGGTGCCTTAGGAAGTTTAAGTGCTCTTGCCTTTACTTATCTCCTCTTGCTTATTATGTGTTGCTTATTTGCTCTTTTGCTTATGTGTTTTTGCATGCATGCTATATCTTGATTAGATTAGATGCTATATTGCCTAAAGGAATTGAACTTGCTTGAATTCCAATCCAAACACAAAACCTTTCTACAAATTTTCTGCCAAAAATCCAATTCTGGCAACCTGGAAATCACCAGATGGGCGGCCCCCTTAATTTTGTAAGGCGGCCCCTTAATCATTAAGGGGATCGCCCCTAATTAAGGGGACCGGCCATTTGATGGTCGGGTTTACAGAATCTTTTCTGCTTTTTAGCCCATTTCAACCTACATTTCCCATTTTTCACCAACATATTTTGTCCTAGTCTCCCATACAAACCTTATCCATCCTTAAACACACAAATCTTACACTATAAATACCCCAAATCTTCCACACTCTCCATTCATCTCTTCATGACTTCTCCAAACAAACCAAAACCAAAAGCCTCAAGGCTTGCAAGAATGACGCAAAAACCCGTTTGGCGAAGAAAAAGCCCTCGAAACAAATCCATCATAACCAATGAAGTTGGAAATCACTCAACACCTCCAACCACTTACTTCCCAAACTTTACACCAAATTCACAAGGACATTCATTTGATCCTCTCTACAAACCATACAACATTGGCCAAACATCTTCCTTCATGCCAAACCACTCATCTCATCCTCCAACCATTTGTAATGATCGATACAAGTTTGATCAACCATCCCACTAAAATTCCAACTACACAAACCCAATTCATCCATATCAACACAATGACTTTCTCCGCATTGCCACGGAATCCATGATCTTTGTGATCTCAATGCCATGCATCTTGCACAATGCAACAAATGGCAACCTCCATCATCACCCTACAACAATTGCCTTCCTCACTCTCTCAACTTGGATCAAGTTACAAACCACACTCACTATTGCCCTTGTTGCATCTTCCTTCAAAACGAATCCTATACTTGAGTGAAGATATTTCTTGGATTGAATATCTCCTCACTCGACCTCATCCCATACCACCCTTAACACGATACAATATCGTAAGGTCCACCTATTCCGCTCCATACCCCACTCCATATCCTTCTCTATCTAATAACTAAGCTTTATGCTTATGTTATCCTTCAAGCAAATAAAACAATCAACCATGGGTTGCAAGCAAGTCCAAGTGCTCTTTTAGGCAATATAGGACTATGTCTTTTCTTTTGTTTTATTATGTTCAATATGCCTTAAGCATATTAAATGTTGTAATGCTTTCTATCATGCTTGAATGAATCTATTTTTATTTGCATAATTATTGCTTTGCATGTATATGTGCCTTGTTCTCTTCTAATATTTTGTGTAGCCAAGATTTCCATAGTTCATTCCCTTGGTGCTCTCAAATGAGGGGGAGCATACATCAAGGGGGAGCATTAACCTTTTTGATTTTACAAAAAGGGGGAGAAGTGAATGTTAAACTCTAATAATACTTGTCTAAAAATTAATCTTTAGACCTAATGAGTTTAAGATTTTGTAATCATCAAAAAGGGGGAGATTGTTGACATAAATAATGTCTTAAAACATTGTTAGCATATTAACAATGTCTCTATATTTTGATAATTACAAAGCATAAACTCATTAATCTAAAACTTATGACGTAAACAAGTTTTTAGTGCTTAATATTTGTCTTTGCTTCCATAACACATAAGGTATGAATAATAAAAGGGTTTATTGTAAAAAATTAAGTTGATCTAGTGGTAAGATTGATTGTTAGTGTATCTACAAATTTAGGGTTCGAATCCTACATATTGAATTTTTTGACCTTTTACCAAAAAAAACAAAGGGTTTATTGCATTTCATGATCAAAGGAAATTTTTCTAATCACTAGAATTTTTATAAAATGTATTAAACATTTTATATCTTTTACAAAATTACTTTTGGAATTAAAAGAATATGTTTAATTCATTATAAATATATGATTTCAAATTTCCAACCAAAAATGGCAAATTTTATCCAGAAAAAATATTCCCCACTAAAAGACAAGAAAAACCAACGTTCTGAAGGGCCGGCCCCCTTAAGTCCTTAGGCGGCCCCCTTAATCATTAAGGGGACCGGCCACGCTCCAGAACAATATTTTTCTCCCCTATAAATACTGGTTCATCCTACAGAATTTTCTCACCTTTTGCACTTCTAAGTGCATAATTCTCTTAATCCTTTGATCATAAGTGCATAATTCTTTGTTTCAAAGTGATTCAAACTTCATCCTCTCAAGTGCAAGAGAAGAATACTTCTATCCCCAAGACAAGAAGTATTACAACTTGTTGTGACCCCCACATCCAAGTTGTTGGTGCATCATCAAGATTATTTACATTATTCTTTGTGAAGATTGTTGTGAATATTTGATTGTAGATAGTTGTGCTAGATATATAGATTGTGTGATTAGTTAGTTGCTTGGTGTGAAGAATAAAAGTTAGGTATTAGATTGTAGTGAAGAAGCTAGGTGTAGAGTTGTTAGTTGTGAAGTGAATTGGTGTGAAGAAGATAGGCGTGGAGTAGTTAGTTGAGAAGTAGATTGAGTTGAAGAAGTTGTGACTAAGTTGTGAAGAAGTTGTGGTGTGTAAATTGGTGTGTAAGGTTTTCTCCGCCATAAGGGAGCTTGTTGATATAGTGAAGAAAACTCTCGAGTTAGGTGCTCGGGGAGTGGAGTAGGGATAGGAAGGTGTCCTTGTAGCCGAACCACTATAAATCTCTTGTCTCGCGGTTCGATCTTTCCATCTCTTACTTATTTCATTACTTATTATTGTTATATATTATTGATTGATAGTTGTTTATATTGTGCAAGACTTGAGATCACATATTATCGAATCTAAGTTTTTAAAAAGCTAAGAAAACACTAAAACTATCTTTTATAACAAATTAAAAAGACGTAAAACTATTCAACCCCCCTTCTAGTTTTCCACAACATGAATAATATAAACAATTATAGCTATATACGAGAGATAAGTAAGTAATCATTTATTTTATAATCCTTAGTTATATTTTGTATGAAAACTATACTTGATCGAAATGATCAATTATATGTATGTTACCTTTTTAGTTTGATTGTAAAAACTTTGTTTTGTGAATGAAACTTTCGTTTGATCTTTAAGTAAAATCAATACTAGCACTATATGAGCAAATATATATATACGTCTACGTCTACAAAAGTAATAACGATATAAGCAAGATAATAAGTAAGATATGGAAAGTTCTAACCGCGAGACAAAGGATTTATAGTTGTTCGGATACAAGGACACCTTCCTGGCCCTACTCCATTCTTTGAGTCACCTACTCGAGAGTTTTCTTCACTATGTCAACAAGCTCCCTTATGGCGGAGAAAACCTTACACACCAATATACACACCACAACTTCGTCACAACTTATTCACACCTTCTACACAACTTCTTCACACCTAGTCACTGCTTAATCACAACACTACTTCTTCACACCTATCTATCTTCACAACTATCTACTTCACAAAATCTTCTTCACAATTATCTACTTCCCAACTTCTATACTTCACAACTATCTACTACACACTCACTCTATCTACACACCTTGCTAATCTATCTTCTATCAAATATTCACAACTAGTTACACAAAGAAATAGATATAATGGATGATGCTCTAACAACTTGGATGTGGAGGTCACAACAAGTTGTAATACTTCTTCTCTTGAAGGATTGAAGTATTCTTCTCTTGCACTTGAAAGGTAGAGGTTTGGATCACTTTGAAACAAAGATTTATGTATGTATGATCAAAGGATGTTAGAGAATAGAAATGAGATCTAGAACAGAAAGTTTTGGGGTGCAAAAGGTGAGAAAATTCTGTGGGATGAACCAGTATTTATAGGGAGAAAATTTACTGTTCTGGAGCATGGTCGGTCCCCTTAATTAGAGGCCGGTCCCCTTAATGATTAAGGGGCCGCCCCTTCAGAACGTTGGATTTTCTTGTCTTCTAGTGGGGAAGATTTTTCTGGATAAAATTTGCCATTTTTGGTTGGAAATTTGAAATCATATATTTATAATGAATTAAACATATTATTTTAATTCCAAAAGTAATTTTGTAAAAGATATAGAATGTTTAATACATTTTATAAAAATTCTAGTGATTAGAAAAATTTCCTTTGATCATGAAATGCAATAAACACTTTGTTTATTCATACCTAAGTGATATGGATGCAAAGACAAATATTAAGCACTAAAAACTTGTCATAAGTTTTAGATTAATGAGTTATGCTTTGTAATTATCAAAATATAGAGATATTGTTAATATGTTAACAATGTTTTTAGACATTATTTATGTCAACAATCTCCCCCTTTTTGATGATTACAAAACCTTAAACTCATTAGGTCTAAAAATAATTTTTAGACAAGTATTATTAGAGTTTAACATTCTCTTCTCCCCCTTTTTGTAAAATCAAAAAGGTTAGGCCATTTAAACTTCTTAAAATAAGTTAAACGGGTAGAGAGCTCCCCCTTGATGTATGCTCCACGTCATTTGAGAGCACCAAGGAAACGAGCTATGGAAATCTTGGCTACAAAAAAAAATTAGAAGCACAAGCATATATAGAAGAATATGCAATATACAAATAACAAGCATAGCAAACAAATATTAAGGATACATAACATCTATTTCAAAGAGATTATGTTAAAGATCCTAATTTGCCAAAGAGAGCCATCGGACTTGCTTGTAACAAAAGGTTGGTTGATTCGTATTTGAAAGTGAAAATCATAAGCATATAGTATGCTTAGATGGTTGATGATGGAGTGTTTGGAATGAAGATGGTTGAGTTAGGGTAAGGTTGTTGGATTAATGGAGGTATATGTTTGGGTCATGAATGTGGGAGAGTTTCGTTGTGGAGAGTTTGTAGCGGAAGAGGTTGATTAAGGTTTTGGATGTTGTTCAAGTGAGGGTATTGGATGTGGTCTAGTGAGAAGATATTCAATCCAAGTGAAGTGTTCATTGAATGCAATGGTTTTGAGGAGAAAGATGCAACAAGGTCAATTGTTGACATGCTTCTCAAGTTGATTTATGTTGTGTGGTGATGAGGGTGATCTAGATGAAGGTGGATCCAAATTGCGTTGAGCAAGATGTAAGTCTAAAAGAGCACTAAGCTCATGGGATTCTTTTAGCGCCTCAACGAACATTAAGTGTTCGGAGGAAGGTGATGGTGGTGGAGCATGATAGTTGTCTTGGGTGAGGGTTTGAACATGCAACATAGGAATGGCATGTGAAGTTGTAGGATGTGGTGGTTATACTCTTGGTGGTGGAGACATGTTTGAGCTTGGGTAATCATGAAAACATGATATGGGTGGAAGAGATGCTTCATGAGTGGATGGTGTTTTTGTTGAATGAGCAACATGTAAAGTGTTGGTAATGAGGTTGGGATTATTGTTTTGGGATTGTGCATGCTCATCATAAGAAGGAGCATTAGTGGAAGCACGAATGGATGATTTGTTGTTAAATGGATCATTTGTGTGAGAGTGAGGTTTAGGTGTTGGTTTATTATGAACAACATCACTTGAGTTGTGAAAAGATTATGAGGTTTGAGTGTAATGTAGAAGGATATGGGTGAGTAAAGGTTTTTTATATATAATATTGGTGAGAAGGAGAGTGAGGTGTTAGGTATGTAATGTTGAAGACATAGGAGGAATTTGGTGTTGGATGTTTGACAACATCATTTGGTTTGACGGGCTTTTAATGGAATTTAGGCTTTCTTCTCCAAACGGGTTATTTAGTGGTTTTGATTTAATGGGAGAGGTCATGAAGAGATGAGTATAGATTGAGAGGAATGAGAGTGTTTATAATGAAGGATTGGTGGGATTAAGGATGTATAAATTTTGATAGAAGGTTTAGGATAAAATAGGTTTATGAATTTTGGGAAGTGTAGGATGAAATGGGCTAAAAAGTAGAAAAAGGAAACAACACCTTCGACCATCAGATGGCTGGTCCCCTTAATAATTAAGGGGGCCGCCTTATGATTTAAGGGGGCCGCCCATCTGGTGATTCCCAGATTGCCAGAAAAGGGTTTTTGGAAGTGAAATGAAGAAAGGTTGTGTTTTTGGTTTCAAACAAGTCCAACTCTTTGAGGCAATTAAGCATATACTAATTATGTAGCCAAAGCATGTTAACCAAAGAGATTAAGTAAACAAGAAATTTCATCTAGCATGTAAACATACTCATCAAGCAAGTAAAATATAAGTGCTAGGAAACAATAAGCAACATCAAGTATTTCATAACTACATAACTAGGAGGATTAATCCTAATGTGTATCAATGTGCAATAAGTGGGTAGTTATGATAGAATGGATTTCTAGACTTGTTACAAACAAAGTCTTAATAGACAAACCATGGTCCTCTTGATTTGATTCAGTTCACTTATAAGTGTCATTTATATAAATATTGATGACAAATATGAGATCACCATGCATGATTTAAAGAGACGTTTTTAGCATTATTCAACAATGTTTGAAAGTAGGTTTTCACGTAGATGTGAGAGTTACTATAATAAAATAGATTGGGTTTTACTTCAAAATGTGTTAATGAAAGGTAAAGAGAATTTTCCCAATCTTTGTTACCAATTGTGGATATTGATAGTGAAAACATGTTATTGAAAAGTGGGATAGTCATTTGAAAAACTATTTTCCAAAATGTGAGGTTTTTGCATATTTTTTTGAGATATTAGATTTTTGACAACAAATATCATTAATCTTAGATTTTAAAAGATGTTAATTAAAGATCTCATGCTCAAGAGGATTGGTTAAGCCCATTGTCATATACTATCCTTTTCTACGTAACATATGATCTTAGGTGAGTGATGGCGTAATTCTACATGTTTGATGCGAGGGTGTTGAATGGGGCATATCCTAACATCTATAGCTCCTTTGTTATTGCACACATATCTAACTTAATGCCATAGTCTACGAGAGCGTGTTTCATCCATAGTTTTCTTACATAAAGGATCTAATCCTACTTCTATAATAACGATTGATCCACTTAACTCATTTCACTTCATCACCATGAGTTTGCAATTAGTGGATATAGAAGATTTCCATTTTCTATTTTGTTCAATAATGAGCAATTACATTTTATTCCTAAGAAAGTCAACTAAAGATGTTTCTAGGTTATAAGTATATAAGCTATTATGTACGTATATATGTATAAGAGTTACAAACAATATATATGTATAGCTAAGCATTAATCTAACTAATCATTTATCTAAGCATGCAAATTATAGCGATGAACTTAAAAGAGACGTGTACCTTTTAGTCTTCAATGGATTTTCTTCAAGCACTTCAAGTGACTATGTTGACTTATAGAAGTCATTTGTAGATGAGATTCCAACTTTTTCGAAGATTGTCAACTTAGCCACTTGGTCCCCATTGTCTCATTGGTCCAAAGTTGTTTGGTCCAAACATATTTAACATTTGGCTAGGATGCATGTATGGTGGTAATATTCCCCAAGGATTGTAAGTTGGTTGATAATTCCACATTTGATGACTAGTATTATTGTAGTTTTGTCTATTTTGGTTTCTCCTAGGTTGAGGGGTTTTAGACCAAGGATGAGGATTATTTAGTCTATTTGGAGATGGAGTTTTAGATCTTAATTTTGGTTTAGAAAATCCAGTTTTGACTTTTAATGATGGTTTATAAAAACTTTTTACTTCCTCATCACTTGCAATAGGTATTTTTCTGTCTTCTATAAGTATATAATTAGGTTTTGACTCTAATGGTTTTTGTTTACTAGATTCACATTCAAACTTTATATTTTTATTTTCACTAGTTGAAACATTAGTTAAGGTGAGTCCTAGACTGGTTTTATCTCCGGAAGTTTCTTGAACACTTATTATTTTCTTAAGTGAGTTACTTCCTTTTTTAAACTTGTCAAGTTTGAAAATTTTATCTTTAAGTTTTTCGTTTTCATTATTGACCTCTAAGCATGTTTTACATTCTATAAAAACTTCTTTTTCTTTTTCCAAATGTTGTAGTTTAATTTTTAATTCGAGTACTTCATTTTCTAATAGATTATTAATATGTTTTAGTGACTTATTTTTAACCATTACTTTTTGACCTAATTTGCATAATCTATTATATTCATTATCTAGGTCTTTTTCATCTAATGATAAATTTTCATCACTAAAGAATTCGGTTTCGGAATGTACCTCTTTTGACGTCTTAGCCATGAGACACTTTTCCTCCTTTGTGGTTTCTTTCTTGTCCTCATCGTTATCACTCCAAGCACCTCCAATGAACGCCTTTTGATTTTGATCTCTTGACATCATTGGACACTTTTCGATGAGATGATTTGGATCACCACATTTAAAACACTTCCTTTAATTCTTCCCATTCTTGTCTCTTACGGCCATAGCGTATTCTTCATCATCACTTTCGGAGGTTGAGCTTTCGTCGTCAATAGATTCTCTCCTAGCTTTCAAAGCAATGGATTTGCTTTGTTCTCTTTTTCCTTTGACTATTTCGGAGTCCTTCTTTATTATAACCTCATGTACTTTCAAGTTCCCAATTAATTCGTCAAGTTGTAGAGTTGACAAATTCTTTGATTCTTCAATAGCCGTAACTTTAGCTCGCCATTTTGGATGAAGAGCCCTAAGAAATTTCCTGACAAAGTTCTTACTTAAAAAATTCTCATCAAGTGCTTTTAGACTTGTGATGATAGTGTTAAACCTTGCAAAAGCATTATCAATTGATTCCTCTTCCGGAATCGTAAATTGCTCATATTGTTGCACAAGTAGATCTATTTTGTTATCCTTAACTTGACTATTACCTTGGTGAGTTATTAGTAAAGAATCCCAAATTTCTTTTGCGGTTTTACACATAAAAATTCATTCATATTGTTTGCGTGGTAACGCATTATAAATAACCATTTTAGCCTCATTATTTTTTGCTAGTTTCTTTTTCAAATCATCATTTTGTTTTTCAAAAGATACAATTTCATCCTTTTTTGTTTCAAAATTATATTGAATAGGGGGAAAATCACCAAAGGTAATAACATGCCAAATATCTAGATCCTTTGATTTCACATAAGCTTCGAATCGATTTTTCCAATATAAAAATCCATCACATTCAAATAGCGGTGGTCTTTGCATAGATTGCCCTTCTAAATATTCAGATTCCATAGATCGTTACAAGTTTTAAAATACAATATATTTTAAAAATGTTGCTAGACGTGGCTCCTGATACCAATTGTGGAAAACTAGAAGGGGAGGGGGGGGGTTGAATAGTTTTACGTCTTTTTAATTTTATAATGAAAACTTAGTTTAGTTTTAAAACCTTGTTTGCTTTTAAAACATTGATTCAATCTTATGTGAACTCAAATCTTGAACAATATGAACAACTATATCTAAGTATGAACAATAATAATATAAGCTAAGTATGTTAAATCAACACATGCATAATATAAACAATTATAGCTATATATGAGAGATAAGTAAGTAATCGTTTATTTTATAATCCATAATTATATTTTGTATGAAAACTATATTTGATCGAAATGATCAATTATATGTATGTTACCTTTTTAGTTTGATTGTAAAAACTTTGTTTTGTGAATGAAACTTTCGTTTGATCTTTAAGTAAAATCAATACTAGCACTATATGAGCAAATATATATATATATATACGTCTACGTCTACAAAAGTAATAACGATATAAGCTAGATAATAAGTAAGATATGGAAAGATCTAACCGCGAGACAAAGGATTTATAGTGGTTCGGCTACAAGGACACCTTCCTTGCCCTACTCCACTCCTCGAGTCACCTACTCGAGAGTTTTCTTCACTATGTCAACAAGCTCCCTTATGTCGGAGAAAACCTTACACACCAATATACAGACCACAACTTCGTCACAACTTATTCACACCTTCTACACAACTTCTTCACACCTAGTCACTACTTAATCACAACACTACTTCTTCACACCTATCTATCTTCACAACTATCTACTTCACAACTATCTTCTTCACAACTATCTACTTCCCAACTTCCCTACTTCACAACTATCTACTACACACTCACTCTATCTACACACCTTGCTAATTTATCTTCTATCAAATATTCACAACTAGTTACACAAAGAAATAGATATAATGGATGATGCTCTAACAACTTGGATGTGGAGGTCACAACAAGTTGTAACACTTCTTCTCTTGAAGGATTGAAGTATTCTTCTCTTGCACTTGAAAGGTAGAGGTTTGGATCACTTTGAAACAAAGATTTATGTATGTATGATCAAAGGATTTTAGAGAATGGAAATGAGATCTAGAATAGAAAGTTTTCGGGTGCAAAAGGGGAGAAAATTCTGTGGGATGAACTAGTATTTATAGGGAGAAAATTTACTGTTCTGGAGAGTGGCCGGTCCCCTTAATTAGAGGCCGGTCCCCTTAATGAATAAGGAATCCGCCTAAGGAATTAAGGAGGTCGCCCCTTCAGAACGTTGGATTTTCTTGTCTTCTAGTGGGGAAGATTTTTCTGGATAAAATTTGCCATTTTTGGTTGGAAATTTAAAATCATATATTTATAATGAATTAAACATATACTTTTAATTCCAAAAGTAATTTTGTAAAAGATATAGAATGTTTAATACATTTTATAAAAATTCTAGTGATTAGAAAAATTTCCTTTGATCATGAAATGCAATAAACACTTTGTTTATTCATACCTTAAGTGATATGGATGCAAAGACAAATATTAAGCACTAAAAACTTGTTTACGTCATAAGTTTTAGATTAATGAGTTTATGCTTTGTAATTATCAAAACATAGAGATATTGTTAATATGCTAACAATGTTTTTAGACATTATTTATGTCAACACAAGGGTTATGAATGTTATTTTTCACTTTTAAAATTCCAGAGGACCAAATCTGTCATTTTTCAAAGTTGAGGGCTTGTTTTGCCAATTTGTGAAAATTTTATCCAAGGACCAATATTAAACCTTTTTAAATTCCCAAGGACTTAAGTTGACTTTTCTTTGAATTAATTTGACCAGGGACTAATTTTTACAATCTTTGAAAGTTCATGGACCTTTTATGACAATTTTGGATTTTGAGGGGTAAAAGTTGCCAGTTTGTTAAAACTTTCATCCAGGGATTAATTTTTAACAAGTTTGATTATCCAAGGATCAATGTTGTCTTTTTTTTAATTTATTTTAAACTTTCAGGGACTAGTTTTGCCAATTTTTGAAAGATGAGGGACTGAAACTGCCAATTATGCAAACTTTGTTCGTTTTTCATTTGTTTTTAAACATTTTGCATCTAAAACATATAAAACATAATTTTGGGATAATTTCTGTATTTTGATGCATTTCTGTGTGTTTTTAGATGTTTTGGCAGTTCAGATACGATAAAAATGATGAGTATTTGCACACTCATCAATAAGCTAAAATATGTAAAACATAAGCTAGAAAACATAGGTTCTAGATAAAAAATAAGTTACATGCACATTAGGACTAGTTTTGCAAAACTTTACATGCATAAGGGTATGTATCATAAATTCCTGAAATTATAAAGTCTAGGGACTGTTTTTGACATTTCCTAGAAGTTATAAGTGTAAGGACTAGTTTTGCATAATATTAAAACCCTAGGATAGATATTAAAATAAGTATAAACTAAAAAGGACTAAAAACGTAAATATTATAAAGTTAAAGTCTAAATGGTAAATATAGAAAACCTAAGAGTCTAAGGTTAGTTACTTAAAATATAGAAGTCTAGGGACTAGTTGTGTAAAGTATAGATAGTTATTAGCATAAGTAATATAAGTAATATAAATTTAGGGTGAAAAATGTAAATATATATACTATAAGGGTAAAATGTGAAAATATCATATAAGTATAAAACCTAAATAAAGTTAGAAGCATAACACAATACTAGGGAGCTTTATGCGATGAGTACTATGTGGATATTTCGTTTTGACGAGTTTGTTGGGGTTACGAATTAAAGTGCCCTGACTCCTCGAACGATTATTGCATATATTTCTGAGATATGATGGCCCGAATGGTGATATGATTATAACTAAACCCTAATAACAACATAACTCAATAATAGGGAGCTTTGTGTGAGGAGTATTAACTTCTGAATTATGATGGCCCGAACGGTATTATGTTGATAACATAATATAATAGTAGGGAGCTTCATGTGAGGAGTCTAATACTTCTGAATTACAATGGCTTGAACGGTGTTATGTTATATATAAAACATTAACAAACCTAAAAACAATAACTTGAGAAACATAAACATGATAACTAAAGCTTGACATACATCCAAAACCAACAACACACTAGGATACGTGAGTAAGGCGGTCTAGTTTCCGAGTCACTATTTGCATCACTTAGATTACTCTAAAACTAGGTGAGTTCATAGCCTCATACTTTTTAAATTATGTGAGTTCATAGCCTCACACTTTTTAAAATACTTTCACTTTAAATGTTTTATAAACTCTGTGAGAGGGATACATGCTAAATGCTTTACTTAAAACCGAATACAAGTCTTTTTCTTTGGTTGTTGCACGAGTAAATTAACAGCCACCACTACATAACCAAAATTCATGAATCTAATTGTTTGGGATATTTTACCCATGCGAACGCGAATATTGTTGATAGATCTATTGGAGTTTGACAACTTCCGTTGGTATTAATACCCCACTAGGTGGTACCAATAAGTACTATATTTGAATCCACTCAAGGTATAACTTTGGAAAGTTATCCTTCTATCCCCTCATGTTCGGTCTGCAGCCCACATGACCCGGATCGTTAAGGTGTCATTCATGAGCTTAGTGCAACATACTAAACTCCTGATAATTGTGCATGCATCACAATTATCACAAAACCTACATTTTCCCAGATGGGTGTAACAACTGAACCCAGGGAACTTGTATTCACTAACCACTAAACCTATGATTCTCACTCAACACCTGGTGTTGACTTTTTAAGCATGTATTCTAGGTATATTACTTCTATGGATCCATGGCAGAAGGAGGTACTGAAGTCGGAGGACTTTTCATGGTTATCATTCAAACACAACCAACCTAACTCTTAGATTTTTGGGACCTCATCAAAAATAAAAATATATCTTTTATAATTAAAACTCTGATAATTATGAATGATAACTAAATTTCCAAAACGTCTATTTTCGAGTCGTTTTCTACTACTGTATCTGTGATTCTATGAAGTAACACCCCAAACACTTTATCCGCTGCGATCAGTGAAAAATAGGGGTGTTACATGTAGCATCTATTTACACTTAAGACTGAAGTCAATGCTGACCAAGAACGACGGCATAACCAGTTTATGGGTTACGGCATAGAAATGACTATGTGACTTCTACGGGCGTAACATTCCTTCAAGTTACGCCGTAGAACATCCTTCAAACCCTTAGAAGAATTTCGTGATTCATGATGGACTTACGGCGTAACCACTCATTAGGTTAAGCCGTAGATTGGTGTACGAGAGTTTTATACCCGTAACAGATCATCAAGCTCTGACGTTGTATAAAAATATAAAGGCTACGGCGTAGTTAACCGTATTGGGTATGCCGTAGCAGAGTCCAGACTCTAAATACCAGCCCTAAATTCTGGATTTTAAGCATCATCTTTTCATACACAGAAGCCAGAAGGAAATTAGGGATCAAGGTGGACTAAGATCTGCAAGCATACAAGTCATTTCCAAGGGAGAATTCACACATCAATCATAAGTTTTACCATTTATATTTTGTGTATCGAATTCATGTTTTCATTTATCATGTTAAACATTGATTTTCCTGCATATTTTAATATGAGTGGCTAAACACCTATATTGTTAGCCTTATTATGAAATTGTTACGATTATGATTTAATTTTCTCGTTTTCGTATCATTTTATTTGCATACTCTTTTAGCGTGTCTTAGGACACCCTTGTTTTGGTAGCATTGAAGTTTGGTAGTTCCTATGAAGCTATGAGAATTGACCATAGGACCTATAATAAATAAGGGTTTGTTTAGTGATAGGAATTGACCATAGGACTATCACTATTTGTGTGGAAATTTCAACAAATGACCAACTACCAAATGGAATTGTTTAAGAATTAGGGGGGATCTAAGTTCCGACTGACCGGATCCCACTAGATAAGTCTAAGTTAGTAGAGGTACTTAATGACTCTTTCATCTTGTATTGCCAGTGAACTCTTGTAATCATTAGCTTACGAAATAGGGCAAGGTGAAAGATAGGGTTGGACGATTTGACCATCTAAGGCCAGCCGACAATAATCCCCAGATGAAAAGATAGGATGCACTTTATAGAAAACTAGCCGTAGTAATAATACGAATAGTAATTAGGTTAACACTTCTCTCCTCACTGATTTCTCTACATTTTATTGCTTTCTTGTTTCTTTTATTTCATTTCATTAGTTTATCAATCAATTACAAAACCCCCTATAAAACTAGCGACACTAGGACTTAGATTAAATCCACACGCATAGCTCTTGTAATGACCTCGACTTTACTGTTAATTACACCATACACGACAGAGTACACTGCCCGATACTGCATTAGGTAGACCTTAGGTAGACGAGTCAATTATAAATATAAAACCTGGTTAATAAAACCTTCGTCAGTGGCGGTAGTAGGTGATGGTAGAGGGTGGTGGTAGTGGCGGATGGTGGGTGGCGGTGGTGGTTGGTGGCGATGGCGGGTGGTGGGTGGTAGTGACGGGGGTGTGTGGTGGTGGCAGTGGTGGGTGGTGGGTGATGTTGGTTGGTGGTAGGTGATGGTGGATGGTGGTGGCAGTAGTAGATGGTGGTGGTGGGTGGCGATGGTGGGTGATGGTGGCGGGTGGTGGTAGTAGCGGATGGTGGATCTGTGGGGGTGGTGGGTGGTGGGTGGTGGTGGTAGTGGGTGGCGAGTGATGGCGGTGATGGTAGGTAGTGGATGGTGGTGGTGGCGGTAGGTGGTGGTGGTGGGTGACGGTGGCAGGTTATGGTAGTGGCGGATGGTGGGTGGCGGTGGTGGTTGGTTACGGTGGTAGTGGGTGGGGGTGGCAGCAGTGGATGGTGGTGGTGGGTGGCGGTGTCGGTGGCAGGTTATGGTAGTGGCGGATGGTGGGTGGCAGTGGTGGTTGGTTACGGTGGTAGTGGTGGGTGGTGGGTGGTGGTGGCGGTGAGTGGTAGGTGATGGTAGCGGCAGTGGTGGGTGGTGGTGGCGGCAGTGGATGGTGGTGGTGGTGGGTTGTGGTATCGGTGGGTGGTGGGTGGCGGTGGTGGTTAATGGTGGCGGGTGGTTGTAGTGGCAGATGGTGGGTGGCGGTGGTGGTAGGTGACGGGTGGTGGTGCTGGCGGTGGTGGCGGGTGGTGGCGGTGGTGGGTGGTAGGTGATGGTAGTGGCAGTAGTGGATGGTGGCTGCGGCGATGGGTGGTGGTGGCGGTTGGTGGTGGGTGGCTATGGTAGTGGGTGGCAGTGGTGGGTGATGGTGGCGGAGGGTGGTAGTGGTGGATGGTGGATGGTGGGTGGCGGTGGCGGGTGGTGGCAGTGGTGGTAGGTGGCGGTGGCAGGTTATGGGTGGTACTGGTGGTGGTGATGGTGGCGATTGTGGTGGGTGGTGGTGGCGACAGTGGATGGTGGTGGTGGCAGTGGTGGTGGCGGTGGTCGGTGGTGTTTATGTATTAGGGACTAACAAATGTTATTTATTGGGATATATGGTGCAATTGTTTATGTATTGGAGACTAATAGTGTAACATATATGAAGTTTAATTTAAAAAAAAAAATATAAGTTGCCCAAGAAAGTGGGACCAGTCGCACAAGAAATACCATAGGTACTAGCTTACAAGGTAGTACTAGGGTAGTGCAAAGGTAGAGACACTTGTCATAAATATATGATAGTCGCCCAAAAATTCAGGGGCGACCTTCTCTCATAGGGTATTTGAGGAAGTTGAAATTTTGTGAGGTAACTAAGGTAAGTTGAAATTCAGGGGCGACCTTCTCTCATAGGGTATTTAACCCATTCTACGCCTACATATAAATACCAAAAGGTACATTATATAACTAGCTATAGTTATAAATTTCTTGAGAAAAAAAGTTAAAAACGACCGGGTCATTGTCGTGGAAAAGTGTTGTTTTGAATTAAGTAGCTTGTCTTTTCCTAGTCCACTAACTTCTTATGCATGCATCTTTACTTTGTCAGTTTAATGTACTAATCTTGTTGGGAGATGCATTTATACATACTTAGAGCATAAGGTGTCGTTTGATGCTATGGAGTGATGCCGTAAGAAAAGTAGTGCTACCTCAACACCTTTTCCCATAACACAAGAATCTATCACAACACCAAAAACACCCCTTCCTCAAATCACACCAGAACCTGGTGCCATAGTATACCCCTGGACCTCAGTGTTTTTAATTTTTTTTACTTAAGTAAAACAACACCTTTAACTAAAAATAAAATTTTATTGTATTTTAGTTTCATTTCAGGGTTCCTTATAACATGTTGCCTTTCTAAAAGAAAAAATTTACTAATAAAAAAATCACATTGAAATTAAAAATAAAAATGATAATAAAACATACTTCTAAGAAAGTACTTGAACCAACTCAAATGTATTTTAGGTGAACAATGAACAATGAACAATATTAACAATATAGTATCCCAAACTAATAGAGTAAGGAGGCTGATTGTACAATAAATCGTATGACCAGGCCTTGCGATGGTAATCGAAGAATATGGGGTTTGTGAATGTGTGCCAAGCTTGTTGTCAACCTGAAATAAGAAATACAAAGACACTACATTAAGTGATTGCATAGGGGGTTGGCCTTGCGAATCACCTCCGGCGTGCGAATGAGTATATGTGATGATATGAATTGTAAGTATAAGAGGTTATGTGTGTGTTTTGTGAACTTACCTTACTCAATGAATCATCCAAGCTATTTATAAGGGAGGACAATAGGCCTTGGAGAGTTCTATGCTCATTCGTCGTAAATCAAGGAGGCGTTCCATGATTTAAAGTGACTGCTATTGGGTTTGGGCGCATATCAAGGGGATGATAGCTGAAGTTTGGGGCGTACATGTGGGAGTCCTATGATTATAGCTATAACTTAGGGGCGTACATGGGGGAGTCCCATGATCTTAGCCTTTTTCAAGTTGGCGGGAAAGCTAAAGGGTAATGTCGAAGGTCTTGTTCCCTTCTTACCTTCATTGTCCTGATCCCGAAGGGCCTGTGCCTTCTGTTGGCGAATTTCTAAAAGGTAACCATGTCTTGGAGGAATGGTTTTACGCCATTGAAGGTGTTAGGAACTGGTAGTGGACCTTTGAAATGTATAGGCTCGAAGGGGTGTCCTTCGACCTGTTCGGAGGGTACATCATCAAGCCCCCCAGTCGAAAGTGATAGGCATGATCGAGTGTATATTGCTTTCGACTTCATAATCCCCGTGATTTTTTTTTGGTTTGAAAAATGGAAACTATCAAGATTGATCGTGCATTAAATGCATGTCATGATTAACAGTTTGATTCTCGGGAACTGTCATTTTTGGGTTTTGAATTTTCGAACGGTTAATGTGGGTAGGCTGCTCCGTGTATAAAACGGCAACTCTTTCCAGGTTCAAAAAATCATCTTTCGAAAATAGTCATCTTCCTAATCCTCTTCGTTCTTCTTTACTATTTCAAGTTACAAGGTATTTATCTTTTTCTTTCCTTTATCCCTTACTCCTCTTTCTTTCATTTGTCCATTATGGATGCGAAACGTATCATTAGACAACAAAAATGTACTATATCTGTCGGAAATTTTTGAGATTTCCTTGAGCGATATCCTATTCCTGAGATTTTTATTGTTAAGCTACCCACTGATACTCAAAATATCTATGATGCTCCTAAGGGTTACGTAGAGCTTTATACACATGCATTTTCCTTGTATAACCTAAGGATACCCCTCCATATTCTATTTTGCGAGTTGCTTCAATATTATGGGGTTTATATCTCAAGATTCAACCCTTTTTGTCTGGCTAAACTGACCACATATATTGTAATGTGTAAACCGTATGGGTATGAGTCTACTCTCGACGTACTTAGTTGTTTTCTTAATCTTTATCCGGGTGGGGATCGGTTAACATTGGAAAAAAGGAGTGAGTTCGATGTTCTGGAGTTGGTGTTAAAACCGTTTACTAATATAAGGGATTGGAAAGGAAGCTTTTTCTATATCCAAAATACTATAGTACCTTCCGAATACCTGATGAGTGCTCAAACACTCATCATTTTTGGTCTAATTTGAACTGCAAAACATACAAAAACACTCAGTAATGCATCAAAATACTGAAAATATTTCAAAACTGTATTTTATATGTTTTAGATGCAAAATAAGCAAAAACAGATGAAAAATGTACAAAGTTTGCAAAACTGGCAGTTTCAGTCCCTCAACTTTCATAAAATTACAAAACTAGTCCCTGGATATTCAAAATATAGAAAATTATCACCAAAGGTCCTTTTGAAATCATAAGTTGTCATATTTAGTCCTTTGGTGAAAAATTGGAAAGTTTTGGAAATTTACAAAATAAGTCCCTGGAGTTTCAGAAAATGACAGAATTGGTCCCTGGTGGGGTATTTTTGAAAGGAAAATCGTTTTTTGCCCTTGGAAAATCAAAGTGTGTCAAAAATAGTCCTTGGGTGAAAGTTTTGGAAATTTACATGTTTGGTCCCTCAAGTTTGGCAACTTGTCAAATTTGGTCCCCGGGAATTTGAAAAAATGTAATTTTTATCTATGGACTTATGAAACTTGGCAAAAGTGGACCCTTGAAACAGGATTGGAAAACTGACATATTCAGCCCTCAACTTTTGAAAAATTACAAATTGGTCCTTGTTAAATACAAACACCATTCGGACCCTTTTGTAGTTATTATTACCCAACAAAAACACAACCCAAACCAATCTAATCCTAAATCCAGCCCACACCACACTCCCTAGCCCAATCACCACAACCGGCCCACCACAAAAAAATAAACACCCCCGTTTTGTTATTTAGAACGGTCAAACCCACGTTGACCCTTCTTCCACCCCCACCACTTGGACCTGGTAATCCACTGCAAGACACAACCCCCCTCCATCCTTCCACCTCACCTTCCCAGTCCTTGTCCCCCCCTCCAAACACTCCCCTCCAAGAACCAATTATAACACAAGAACCTCACAAGCAATCCCATTAACTGCCAAAAAATCCTTTTCCCGCCAAAACAACTTTTAAGGGCTCAGATTAATTCCACTGATCCAAGGGTACAAATGGAGTGTGGGAAAGAAAGAGAATCACTTGAGGAGCTATTTAAGTCAAGAAAAATGCAGAAGTGGATAGCTAGCTTATGTAGTGTAGTTTAGTTAAAAAGAAAACATGTCGTATTAATGTAATTTTACTTTTCTAGTGTAATTTTTAGCATACAAATGTTGTAGTAAGTGATTTCAGAAAGTTATAAACTTATTTTAAGCATTAAGTTAAATGTTCTTAGTTGAATTCAGTTTTAGCTAAATTTCAAGAAAATCTCAATTCATTCTCATATTGTTAAAAGATGTTGGTGTGTGGTCATGTGAATTCATATAAGTCACTAAGGTAGTTTCCTAAGTTTCCCAAGTTTTATTACCAACTCTAATCTAGTTTTCCTTAAAATATAAAAAATACTCATAAAATAAGTAGAAAATAGAAAAATCAGTCTAAATGGAGATCAAAGCATTGGAGCATGTACCTTGTGGATGGATTCTGGTTTAGGACTCCAAGGGGAGTGATAGGAATGTAATTTCAGTTCTTGGTTCATTGTTTACAGTTTGGAGCATTTGTAAGTCTTGCTTTCAATTTTTTGTATTTCATTTTGCTAATGTTTGTTAACTGCTTATCTATGGTTGTTTAATGCTTCTTGAGTGTATTTGAGTTATATTAGTGTTTAAAATGGGTTGCTAGTTCATTAATATATATAGGAGTCTTAATTCTAGTTTGACTGTCAATTTTTTAGCTAGTAGTGATTTTGCATTGTTGTTGTTCTATTTGGTGTTTATCTGCTTGTAGGACCTTAGATCTATCAACTTTAACACAAATACAATGACTAGATGAAGTAAAGATGGTGACTTGATGTATGATATGTGGCGTTAAGATGTATAAAATAGAGATAAGAGATGAAGAGAACTTTTATTAAAAACACACATAAAACACACACAAGCACACACCTCAAATGACTCATTTGAGGTGTTTATATAGTAAGAGATGTAACACCCTAATGGGCTTGGATGGGCTTGGTCATGGATTGGACTTTTACATTAAGTATGGACTAGTTGTAATACATAACTTATAACCTATTAGATTAGTCCAAACCATAAGCCCATTGACTATTCTATTGTAATCTACGACACATTACAAAGTTACATGTATGAGAATGACCATCACTTCTAAATACATATTTTTTAATGCTAACAATCTCCCCCTAAGGGGTGGTCATTCGAATGATGCTCCACGTGAGTGGGTCTTCCGTGTTCTTTGTCTTTAACTTTGTGTGTCGTTGTAGAATAGTCTTTAGTCTTTGTTCCTTCATGCTTTGTGATCTTTGATAACTGATTTATCATCGTTCTTTGTTCCTTTGTGATGTGGAGTTATCTGCCTTACGTCACTTCTACGTCTGTGGTGGTTGTTTGCCATTCCAACATGCTCATACATCTTTGGACTTTGATATTCATAAGCACGTAGTTCCCTTTCTTTCACTTTGATCTTTAGTCTTTATACTTTGTAGATTCTTCTTTTTGGTGTTGAATCTTTCTTTGAACTTTGTGTTGTATAGATCTTTGAGGGAGCTTTCTTTAACATCCAGATGTATGTATGAGCATGTGGAATCTGTCGCCATGGAGATGAAGTGTCCCTGCATATAAACAGTTAGCAATAAAACATCCGGTACTTACAGATAAGAATTAGATATCGTCAACAGCATAGTGTGAAGACTCCTTCTAATCCTTACCATGGCCGTTCCCATGTCAGATACTCTCGAGAGAGCTTACAAGACCTACTTAGTAGCTCAATGACTGGGTGAGTCGCTGGGGATCACTCCACGACTGTAGACCATTTGAAACCACCGCGAACACTAAGCGTAACCCATAAAGAATTACCGAAGTGACCTGCTGTCAGGGCTGTTTGATGTTGACCCTGGCAGGAATTTCCATTCAATCATTGAGAATCACAAATGTGAATCCTCTCATAAATGTTCTGGCAGATTGCTAAGATCTGCGTAGGACTCTAAAGTTTACATCTGGCGTCCTTAATGATGAACAGCCAGTGTAGAAATATCATGTGTTCCTATGAGATCTTTTGATGAATCTCGGGGCTCTAGACTCGATAAGTGCACATTTGGTTTCCTATGCGGAGATTAGGGAGAGGTCTCCTGCTTCAATATCAACCATCTATAAGAGACAGATCGATAGATTACACCGGTTCCCCGTGAGAATGAAACAAGCTCTTTTAAGAGAACTTGAGTGGTTAAGAAGGTTAAGTGCAGTGCGTCACTAGGTCCATGACGTCTTTGTCTTCAATACCGGAGTCACCTTAGTAACAACCAGTAGCATATGAGTTGAACCCGGTGTCTGCCCTAAGGTTGATCATATGGAGGGCTATTTCTTTTCACCCTTTTTCATAACTTTTCTTTTTAATTCTTCAACCCCTTCTTTCTCCTTTCTCATTTTCTCCTTTTATTCATTCATACCTAAGGACTTCTAATTCTAATCTATTGGAATTGTCCTTGGGTAGATCCCTCCGGCTCTGGCGGATCATAGGACGGTTTTTCCTAACCTTAGTCACCTTATAACTCCATGACTATCCTATAATTGCCACGAAACCATTTAGTGAAAATCTCTCAAAGTGTTTATAATAATAAAACATGTTGTTGACACTTCGAGAGTTTTGCATTCCTTTAGAAGGACTCCCCCTTCACATATGCTCATGAATTTTTAAGAAATTTGCACATGCGTGAGGAGTTTGCACTTTTTGAATTGATCCACTTTCAGTGAACATGACCGATTCGAGACACGCTTACATCACTAGTTAGACTAGCTTGAAGTTATTACCCGTCCTGGTCAAGTCCAAAGAAAGTCTCTCGATACGGTACACTCTACTCAGACAAGTCCTATTCGAGACACGCTTACATCACTAGTTAGACTAGCTTGAAATTATTACCCGTCCAGGACAAGTCTTTTCGATTACTGACATTTTAAGTTTCGTCAATTCATTGGTTATATCTGAGTCGAGCTCTTTTGAGATTCAGTTACAAACTTTAAACATCTTTGATCACATTTTAATCATGTCTTCTCCCCCTCAAAAATAGCATAACGTGATATTTTTGATATCAACTGATTAAAAAAAACTTTTTGGAGAGAAAGACAGATTCTGCATGAATTTGGAACATTTTTCTTTTTATACTCCCCCTTAATGATAGCATATTTAAAATTAATTAAGGGTTTTGAGGGAGTTATCTTGAGCACTAATTTTGAGAGATTTTGAGAAATCTTTTGAACAATCTTGAAAAAGTGCTAAAGAATTTTGTTTTGAAAACGAGTTTATGCTTGAAATCTTTTTCGTTTGTTTAGACTCGAACTTTTTGAAAAAGAGTTCGTCATTGAACGTACGAGTTCTTGATTTGAAAATAATCAGAAGTCATCGTTTAAGTACGGGTTTCGTACTGAAGTATACGAAAGCCATTGTGAAGAAACTTTTGAGAAACGACATGTTTTAGAAAAACATTAAAAAGAACTCCCGCTCAAGCATCTGTACATGTCCGTATCATTGTTGAATGACATTTCTAGAAACGTACAGAATATTGATTTATACGAGAGACATGTCGTGAGAAGAATATTTTTGGATTTTTATGATTTTATATTGTTTTTGTATTTTTTGAAAATTTTATATTTTTGTATTTTGTTTTTGTTGGTTTTTCAAATTTTGTATTTTGTTTTTTCAAAAATATTTACAGCGAAGCGATTTTGAAATCAATTTTCAAGAAGATTCGAGAAGACGTTCTAGCTCCTCAGGAGTTAGGCTTCGCATGCCAATTCGTCGAACTAAATAGTCAAACCTTTCTTTTGGAAGGGCTTTAGTGAATAGATCGGCGAGTTGATAATCAGTCTTAACGAAAAATAATTCAACAGTACCCTCTTCCACGTGTTCTTTGATGAAATGGTAGCGGACTTTGATATGCTTCGTCTTAGAGTGATGTACGGGATTGCACGAGATGGCTATGGCACTTTTTGAGTCACAATACATAGGTATTCTGTCAAAAGTAAAGCCATAATCTGTGAGCTGTGTCCGCATCCAAAGAACTTGGGCACAACACGCAGATAGAGACACATACTCGGCTTCGGCAGTTGATAGCGCAGTACAATCCTGTTTCTTTGAAGACCAGCTTACAAGCTTTTCACCCAAAAATTGTGCTCCACCTGATGTACTCTTTGCTGTAACTTGATCACCAGCATGGTCTGCATCTGAAAATGCTGTTAGATTAAACTCCGAATCCTTCGGATACCAAAGTCCCATGTTAATGGTGCTTCGTAGGTACCGAAAGATCCGTTTAACCTCTTTGAGGTGAAGTTCGGTAGGCTTTGCCTGAAACCGTGCTAATAAACATACAGCAAATTGAATATCTGGTCGACTAGCAGTCAGGTACATGAGAGAACCGATCATGCTCCGATATTTCTTCGGATCGATAGGTTTCCCAAACAAATCAGCACCTATTTTTGGTGAAGTGACCATTGGTGTACCAACAGAATCACAGTTTTCCATTCCATGTTTTTTCAAAATCTCTATTGTATATTTAGCTTGATTGATAAAAATACCACGAGGGGATTGATGGATTTGTAAACCAAGAAAGAATTTTAGTTCCCCCATCATGGACATTTCAAATTTACTTTTCATGAGATTTTCAAAATGTTTTGAATGGTTAGGATTGGTTGATCCAAAAATAATGTCGTCCACGTAAATTTGAACGATCAAAATGTCATCTTTGAACTTTTTGATAAACAAGGTGTCATCAACCGTTCCTTTTGTGAAATTGTTTTTGAGCAAGAAAGATGATAGTTCGTCATACCACGCTCTTGGAGCTTGTTTTAAACCATAAATTGCTTTCTTAAGCTTGTAGACGTAGTCTGGATGATCTCTATCGATGAATCCCTCTGGCTGACTCACATACACTTCTTCTTTCAGAGTTCCATTCAAGAAAGCTGTCTTAATGCCCATCTGATAGACCGTGATGTTTTTGTGAGCGGCATAGGCTAAGAAAATCCGGACTGCTTCAAGTCTAGCTACAGGCGCGAATGATTCTTCGAAATCTATCCCTTCTTCTTGTGGATATCCTTTAGCCACGAGACGAGCTTTGTTGCGAATAACAGTCATTTCCTCATCCAGTTTGTTCTTCCACAACCACTTGAGGTCAAGAACACGTTTATCAAGTGGTCGTTCAACAAGTTCCCAACTGTCATGTAACAGGTATTGAAGAAATTCCTCCTGCATTGCTTCAATCCAAGGGTTTTCTGCCATTGCTTCCCGAATGTTCTTTGGTTCTTTGAGGCTGATTGAGCAAACGTAGATGCACAATTCGAGATCGGTGGCAAGTTGTCTCCTCGTCTGAACTGGCATTGAAGGATTACCAATAACATGTACTAACGGATGGTCTTTTGTCCATTGAAACGTAGAAGGGTACCTTTGGTTGAACGAATGTGTGTTAGATGGTTCTTGTAACCTTGAAGAAGATTCAGCAGAGTCTGATGCAAACGGGTTTTCAAACATCGTTTGAATTATTTGTTGGTTCTTCTTGAAAATTTGTGTTTTGATTTTGCTCATCAACTCTGGGTAGTTCAGTTTCAAGTACTGGAGTGGCTTGAGCTTGAGTAGATGTAGATGATGTTGAGGTAGTTGGTGCTTCAGCTTCGATTGTTGTAGATGCATCTTGTGGTGGTGTTGGTGGTTGATGGTTTTGAGCGGGTGCAGCGGAATGTTGTTGAGATGCATTAGTCGAAGTTCCTCCATAATATTCATCAAACATTAACTCGAAGAAGTTTTCCATTTCTTGTTCTGAAGGTTTATCCGTGTTTGTTGACTGAGTTCCTTGAGGTACGAGTCCTGAACTGATGTGTCCAGAAGTCTGCTGGTTTGGTGCGGGTCCTAATCCGTGTTGATTAGAAGCCATTGGATTAAGCGCGGGTTCTAGAGCGTATCTCTCAGAAGCCATTTGTGAAATCTCGTCAAACTTCACATTCATCGTCTCCATTATCTTTTTCGTTCTTCTATTATACACCCTGAATGCCCTCGAGTTTTCTGAATATCCAATGAAGATTCCAATATCACCCTTAGCTTTTAACTTTCCTAGATCTTCTCTATCATTCGTCGGATAGCATAAAGCGCCAAACACGTGAAGGTAAGAGATGTCAGGTTTACGGTTGTTCACTAGCTCATATGGGGTTTTATTGAATCTCGGATGGACTAGGGATCGGTTTTGAGTAAAACAAGCAGTGGCTACAGCATCAGCCCATAAGAATAGTGGTGCACTAGAGAAAATCAGCATTGTGCGAGCAGCTTCCACAAGAGTTCGGTTTCTTCTTTCAACTACCCCATTCTGCTGTGGAGTTCTAACAACTGATGTTTGGTGTGTAATTCCAACATCTTCGAGGTAAGTTCTTAACTCCTGATTTGTGAATTCTGTGCCATTATCTGTTCTTATAATCCTTACTGGAGCTTGAAGTAGAACTTGAATACGCTTCAGAAAGGTGATGATGATGCCTGGTGCTTCGTCTTTTGATCTCAAAAACTTTACCCAAGTATATCTTGAATAATCATCAACAATAACAAGAATATACTTCTTCCCATTAATGCTTTCAACTCTCATTGGGCCACATAAGTCCATGTGCAACATATGTAACCTTGCTTCCAAACTCGGTACGGTTTTGGGTTTATATGATGCTCTTTTGCTTTTTCCTTGTTCGCATGATGGACATAGGTGTTCCTTGGTGTATTTGAACTTAGGAAGTCCGGTGACGATGTTGTCTTTGGCTAACTTGTTGATCGTGTTGAAATTGAGATGGGATAAACGTCTATGCCACAGCCAGGACTTAGTTTCGGTTGCCCTTGTCATAAGACAAATTGGTGATGTAGAAGCCATTTGGTTGATGTCGATAGCATACAAGTTTGTACTACGATTACCAGTTAAGAGATCATCACCAACCAAATTTCTAATAAAAACGGTGTTTCTCCTGAAAGCCACTTCTAAATCTGCATCACAAAACTGCCCGACTGAAAACAAGTTGTGTCCCAACCCTTCGACGTAGTAAACTCGAGTGATTAAAAAATTCTCAAACCGAAGATCTCCATAACCCTGAATAGCTGCTACATGATCATTTCCAAAGCGTACAGTTCCCATGAATTTCCAGACAAAATTGATCAGCAGCTTTAGATTCCTGGTCATGTGCTTGGAGCAACCCGAGTCGACGATCCAAAGACATATTTCGATAACCTGCCAAGAACAGAAGAGTTTGTATTTGGAAACCGTTTTGAATTTGGTTCCATGGGGTTAGGAGTAAAAGCAGAATCACACTCATAGACAGTTGCTACTTGTTTAGCTTGAGCTATTTCTAATTTGCCGTCCTGAAGAGTGAACTCTCTACCCGTTGGTATCCACATACAAAACTTAAGGTAGTTCCTAGGCATTCGACTACTAGTGGTAGACCTAAAGCGTGAAACTAATCTTTCTATAGATCTAGATCTGGCACTAGTTCCCTTTGGAACATACTTCTGTTCAGGCGTAACATTCACATTCTTAGAAACACATTCATCATGAACATCATTAATTAAACATTTCTTGCATATTAAACAAACAGAGTCATTACATGCATTAGAACCAGTACTTTCGACATTACATTCAGATGAATAATGTTTCTTATTACAAAGCGATAAATTCCTAGGGTGTTCTTCTACTTCTTCAACTTTATTCTTGCTACTACTCGTAGAAACAGGCGAGACTCTATTGTTCCTTGTATTGCTCCTAGGCTTTAGTCTGCTGCTCCTAGAGGTGCATTCTAATCCTGTAGAAGGTAAGGCACACACATTAGGATTTATATTGTTGTCCTTTTTAGCATCACTAGACTCTTTAGAATTATCCTTTTTGCACGCATTTGTCTTAGAAGTGGAGGCAGACGCATTAGTGGGACTAATCCTAAAAAGGCCAGGTGCTATCACTTTTGGTGTTTCGACAACCGCTTTTCCTTTATCAACAATCTTATCATTTTCACTTTTCTTGGGCAAGGGTGTTGGAGTGACTGGTTTTGTCAAATTCTTTTTCTCAGCGACTTTTGGAGCAAACCTTGAAATTGACATCTTTGGTTTTTGAATCGTGTTTGAAACATTTGGTTTCTCCGAAGTCGACGGTTTTGCAAACTTAGTTTCCTCACCCTTTCCTTTTTGACTTTCAAGCTGAGTCCTCAAAAGATCATTTTGCTCTTTCATGTTCTTGAAGGCACGCTCATACGACAATTTGTCATACTTGCATTCTTCCTTTTTCCGATCAAGTTGTTTAAAATATGACACATTTTCTTTTTCAAGCTTTATAAGAGCGTTTTCATATTTTGAAACAATTTCGGAGGTCTCAGCTCTCAGTCTTTCATCGTCTTGAACAGAGTATGTTTGTAAAATGATGGACATAATGTGAGTGGTCATAACAGCTTCGAAGAGAGAATCATTTAGGTTTTCCAAAACATTCATGTTTTCACGAGATTCATTAGCTTCGTTTACCAGGGATTTGTGGTCCTTGACAAAGTCAGCCGTTTCTTTTAAGAAAGCTTGTTCAAAATGGATTACCCTCGCACTGATGTTATTCAGTGGGATAGTAATTTCGTTTTCAAAAACTTTTTTCTGCTCAATATGAAAACTGGAATGCCAGTTGTTAATATTGATTGTAGTTTTAGAAGCAACAATATTTTGAAGTTCTTGAATTCTCTTTTTAACGTCATCCAAAATTTCTCTAGCCTCACTTGTATTAAAAGTGTTGGTAGAAGAAATTTGTTCCATTTTTGAAAGAGATTTGGAAACAATTACTTTCTTAGAAAACATTTTTGAGAATGGTCGTTTTATGGAAAACACAGATGGTTCTTTTTGTGGAACAAAAGTAATTCCCGAAAGTTTGTTCAATTTGTTGTAATCAATGGGTTTCAAATCCTTTTGTTTCATTTTAGTAATGCTCTCTTCGACATGTTCTATCGTTTGCACAGAATCCCGAACGACGGGAGGATCATGTTTAGTGTAAATCACATTACCATTATACAAAACATTCTGTTCTTGCTGAGCTTTCTTGAGATTACTGGGGGTGTTGTTACCGAGAGCCACTTTATGTTTCGTATGGTAAACCGGATTAGTTTGATTTGAAATCATTTTCATTGTTTGACTTGACTGACCCGACTTAACCACCAATTCTTCTAAATGAGCAATCATGTGTTCTGACTCTACGATTTCGGCCAAAAGTTTGTCTTCTTTCTTTGCAAAGTCCTTTTTCAACTCATCCCTTTCTTTTTCAAGATTGGTATAAGCTGTTTTTTGTTTAGAAAGTTGGTTTTGTAAATCAGAAATTTCCGCGTTTAAAGCTTTTATCTTCTTGAAAGAATTAACATCAAGTGTATCAAACTTGAGTTGCAATTGTTTTTCCCTTGAAACGGAATTTTGATAACCAGTTTCTAATTCAGACAATCTTTTGTTATGAAATTCAAAAGCTTTAACGTTTTCTTTGTAAATCTCAAGCTCAGCGGTCAATTTAACATTCGCGGCCTTAACATCGCGATTGACCTTTTTCACATTCTCAATTTCAATACGACAATTATTCAATAATGATTCAAACAAAGCACGTGTTTCCTCATCATTCTCAGCATGCTGTGAAACGAAGCCTCCATTATGATTCACATCTGGAGTTGCTGAAGGAGTATTGCTACTACTTGGCGTGTCCAGGTATGTATCATAAGTGGGTGCTAGCTTCTCAGAATGCTGTTCCTCATGAGGAGACATATCAAATATATCATTATTGTGACATGAGTTGAAATTTGGTACCTCAGATGGTGCATTGGTGTCATAAACAGGAAGTGTATCAGAATCCGTGTCATACTTAGCTTCCTGAAGATTCGCCATGAATATGCAGTTCGCATCGATATCCTCTATATCTTCCATGTCATCCATAAGAGCCATAAAATCATTCTCCTCTGCGTTCAACTGAAACCCTACCTCTGCCTTTTGTGCCAACATTACTGCTTTCTGCAAGTACGCTAGATCTTTCTTGTTTGGCTTTGTAGGACAGTTCCTTGCCATATGACCTACACCCTGACAGTTAAAACACTTTACCAGATTACCTTGATTCACATTTCCCAAATTCCCAACAACTGGAGCTGCAACATTTCTATTCTGATTACCCATTGCCTGATTACCAACATTCTGACCCCTCTGATTTCTAACAAACTGACCCAACTGATTCCTTGCATACTGATTCCCTGCAAACTGACCTGCATTCTGCATATTCTGATATCCCTGTTGATTCCCATAAACTCCAACCATTTGGCCTTCATTGCCCATATTGAAACTCGGCTGAGCAATCTGCTTGTTGCGAGTGTTTGATGAAATCCTTTGGTTGTTGTTTGTTGGTGTAGAATAACGTCCTTGGAATGCCTTTGTCAGAAAAGCAAACGCTTGGGTCAATGCTGCAGTAGCTTCATCATTTTCAGTGAATTCTGGTTCTTGGAATTGTTGGTATTGCTGTTGTGGAATAACATGTTGTTGTTGTGGGTAGAACTGTTGTTGGTAGACCGGTGTTGGTTGTTGAATGTATGATGGTTGCATGTAGTTGTGAGTGGAAGATGATGATGATTGTTGTGTGTTCACTGGTAGCGGTGTTGGTGTAGTGGCAATTAATGCGAGAGGATCATGATTCTTTGCCAATCTTTCTTTCCTTACTTCATTAGCCTCAGCTTGGTTTTGCTTCAAAAAGTCATAGAGTTGATCATAGTTCACCTTATGTAAATCCTTTGTTTGATTGACAATGGTAACATAACGACCCCATTCTTCTGGAAGGTTATTGATGAATTTGATGTTTGTTGCAATTGTTCGAGGTGTCAACTTGTTTCTGATTAACTCATTCATCAGAAACAAGTTGACACCTCGAACAATTGCAACAAACATCAAATTCATCAATAACCTTCCAGAAGAATGGGGTCGTTATGTTACAATTGTCAATCAAACAAAGGATTTACATAAGGTGAACTATGATCAACTTACGCTAGACTTTGATGTTACGCGTAAACTTACAGGTTACGCATAACATCTTACGCGTAAGATTATTCAAGGTTTACGCGTAAAATCAAGCTTTACGCGTAAGTTTTTGACTTTTTGACAACCAAACTTCAAACGGCCATAACTTTTGAACCGTAACTCCGTTTTCGACGAATCAGCTGTCAAAACGACCGCGAGACCGAGAAGAAGGACACGTTGAATAATCTAAAGATCATTCAAGCCCACCTTCGAGGCCCAAATCCACTCTGAACGGATGTTATTGAGGTTTTAAGGTTTCAGATCAAATTTTTCACCATAAAAACTTGCATCAACTTACACTAAACACTACTCCTACTTCGTTGGAACGATCCAAGAATCAACTTTATCAATCTAGACTTCATCAATGGCTACTCAGCAAGATATTCATGCAGCCGGTGCGGAAAACCGACCTCCGATGCTTGAAAAAGGTGGATATCTCCCATGGACAAGCCGCATGCTTCGTTACATCAAAACAAAGCCTGATGGTAAACTAATGATCAACTCCATTACAAATGGTCCATTCAAGCCAAGACAAGTTCAAATTGAAGGTAATCCAAATGCAACACCTCCTACTCAACCATTCGTGCGTGAACAAACAGAAGCAGATTACACAGAGGAAGACAAGAAGCAGATCGCCGCTGATGATATGGCAATGCATTTAATCCAACTTGGATTACCACGGGAGATCTTTGCTGCGGTCGACAGTTGTGAAACTGCTTATGCTATGTGGGAACGTGTCAGAAGGATATGTCATGGAACAGAGATTGGACAACAGGACGTTGAGAACAAACTTCTTACGGAATGGGAGAACTTTACATCTACTAAAGGTGAACAGATTGAATCTTACTACACAAGGTTTTGCACTTTGATGAATGAGTTAATCAGAAACAAGTTGACACCTCGAACAATTGCAACAAACATCAAATTCATCAATAACCTTCCAGAAGAATGGGGTCGTTATGTTACAATTGTCAATCAAACAAAGGATTTACATAAGGTGAACTATGATCAACTTACGCTAGACTTTGATGTTACGCGTAAACTTACAGGTTACGCATAACATCTTACGCGTAAGATTATTCAAGGTTTACGCGTAAAATCAAGCTTTACGCGTAAGTTTTTGACTTTTTGACAACCAAACTTCAAACGGCCATAACTTTTGAACCGTAACTCCGTTTTCGACGAATCAGCTGTCAAAACGACCGCGAGACCGAGAAGAAGGACACGTTGAATAATCTAAAGATCATTCAAGCCCACCTTCGAGGCCCAAATCCACTCTGAACGGATGTTATTGAGGTTTTAAGGTTTCAGATCAAATTTTTCACCATAAAAACTTGCATCAACTTACACTAAACACTACTCCTACTTCGTTGGAACGATCCAAGAATCAACTTTATCAATCTAGACTTCATCAATGGCTACTCAGCAAGATATTCATGCAGCCGGTGCGGAAAACCGACCTCCGATGCTTGAAAAAGGTGGATATCTCCCATGGACAAGCCGCATGCTTCGTTACATCAAAACAAAGCCTGATGGTAAACTAATGATCAACTCCATTACAAATGGTCCATTCAAGCCAAGACAAGTTCAAATTGAAGGTAATCCAAATGCAACACCTCCTACTCAACCATTCGTGCGTGAACAAACAGAAGCAGATTACACAGAGGAAGACAAGAAGCAGATCGCCGCTGATGATATGGCAATGCATTTAATCCAACTTGGATTACCACGGGAGATCTTTGCTGCGGTCGACAGTTGTGAAACTGCTTATGCTATGTGGGAACGTGTCAGAAGGATATGTCATGGAACAGAGATTGGACAACAGGACGTTGAGAACAAACTTCTTACGGAATGGGAGAACTTTACATCTACTAAAGGTGAACAGATTGAATCTTACTACACAAGGTTTTGCACTTTGATGAATGAGTTAATCAGAAACAAGTTGACACCTCGAACAATTGCAACAAACATCAAATTCATCAATAACCTTCCAGAAGAATGGGGTCGTTATGTTACAATTGTCAATCAAACAAAGGATTTACATAAGGTGAACTATGATCAACTTACGCTAGACTTTGATGTTACGCGTAAACTTACAGGTTACGCATAACATCTTACGCGTAAGATTATTCAAGGTTTACGCGTAAAATCAAGCTTTACGCGTAAGTTTTTGACTTTTTGACAACCAAACTTCAAACGGCCATAACTTTTGAACCGTAACTCCGTTTTCGACGAATCAGCTGTCAAAACGACCGCGAGACCGAGAAGAAGGACACGTTGAATCATCTAAAGATCATTCAAGCCCACCTTCGAGGCCCAAATCCACTCTGAACGGATGTTATTGAGGTTTTAAGGTTTCAGATCAAATTTTTCACCATAAAAACTTGCATCAACTTACACTAAACACTACTCCTACTTCGTTGGAACGATCCAAGAATCAACTTTATCAATCTAGACTTCATCAATGGCTACTCAGCAAGATATTCATGCAGCCGGTGCGGAAAACCGACCTCCGATGCTTGAAAAAGGTGGATATCTCCCATGGACAAGCCGCATGCTTCGTTACATCAAAACAAAGCCTGATGGTAAACTAATGATCAACTCCATTACAAATGGTCCATTCAAGCCAAGACAAGTTCAAATTGAAGGTAATCCAAATGCAACACCTCCTACTCAACCATTCGTGCGTGAACAAACAGAAGCAGATTACACAGAGGAAGACAAGAAGCAGATCGCCGCTGATGATATGGCAATGCATTTAATCCAACTTGGATTACCACGGGAGATCTTTGCTGCGGTCGACAGTTGTGAAACTGCTTATGCTATGTGGGAACGTGTCAGAAGGATATGTCATGGAACAGAGATTGGACAACAGGACGTTGAGAACAAACTTCTTACGGAATGGGAGAACTTTACATCTACTAAAGGTGAACAGATTGAATCTTACTACACAAGGTTTTGCACTTTGATGAATGAGTTAATCAGAAACAAGTTGACACCTCGAACAATTGCAACAAACATCAAATTCATCAATAACCTTCCAGAAGAATGGGGTCGTTATGTTACAATTGTCAATCAAACAAAGGATTTACATAAGGTGAACTATGATCAACTTACGCTAGACTTTGATGTTACGCGTAAACTTACAGGTTACGCATAACATCTTACGCGTAAGATTATTCAAGGTTTACGCGTAAAATCAAGCTTTACGCGTAAGTTTTTGACTTTTTGACAACCAAACTTCAAACGGCCATAACTTTTGAACCGTAACTCCGTTTTCGACGAATCAGCTGTCAAAACGACCGCGAGACCGAGAAGAAGGACACGTTGAATAATCTAAAGATCATTCAAGCCCACCTTCGAGGCCCAAATCCACTCTGAACGGATGTTATTGAGGTTTTAAGGTTTCAGATCAAATTTTTCACCATAAAAACTTGCATCAACTTACACTAAACACTACTCCTACTTCGTTGGAACGATCCAAGAATCAACTTTATCAATCTAGACTTCATCAATGGCTACTCAGCAAGATATTCATGCAGCCGGTGCGGAAAACCGACCTCCGATGCTTGAAAAAGGTGGATATCTCCCATGGACAAGCCGCATGCTTCGTTACATCAAAACAAAGCCTGATGGTAAACTAATGATCAACTCCATTACAAATGGTCCATTCAAGCCAAGACAAGTTCAAATTGAAGGTAATCCAAATGCAACACCTCCTACTCAACCATTCGTGCGTGAACAAACAGAAGCAGATTACACAGAGGAAGACAAGAAGCAGATCGCCGCTGATGATATGGCAATGCATTTAATCCAACTTGGATTACCACGGGAGATCTTTGCTGCGGTCGACAGTTGTGAAACTGCTTATGCTATGTGGGAACGTGTCAGAAGGATATGTCATGGAACAGAGATTGGACAACAGGACGTTGAGAACAAACTTCTTACGGAATGGGAGAACTTTACATCTACTAAAGGTGAACAGATTGAATCTTACTACACAAGGTTTTGCACTTTGATGAATGAGTTAATCAGAAACAAGTTGACACCTCGAACAATTGCAACAAACATCAAATTCATCAATAACCTTCCAGAAGAATGGGGTCGTTATGTTACAATTGTCAATCAAACAAAGGATTTACATAAGGTGAACTATGATCAACTTACGCTAGACTTTGATGTTACGCGTAAACTTACAGGTTACGCATAACATCTTACGCGTAAGATTATTCAAGGTTTACGCGTAAAATCAAGCTTTACGCGTAAGTTTTTGACTTTTTGACAACCAAACTTCAAACGGCCATAACTTTTGAACCGTAACTCCGTTTTCGACGAATCAGCTGTCAAAACGACCGCGAGACCGAGAAGAAGGACACGTTGAATAATCTAAAGATCATTCAAGCCCACCTTCGAGGCCCAAATCCACTCTGAACGGATGTTATTGAGGTTTTAAGGTTTCAGATCAAATTTTTCACCATAAAAACTTGCATCAACTTACACTAAACACTACTCCTACTTCGTTGGAACGATCCAAGAATCAACTTTATCAATCTAGACTTCATCAATGGCTACTCAGCAAGATATTCATGCAGCCGGTGCGGAAAACCGACCTCCGATGCTTGAAAAAGGTGGATATCTCCCATGGACAAGCCGCATGCTTCGTTACATCAAAACAAAGCCTGATGGTAAACTAATGATCAACTCCATTACAAATGGTCCATTCAAGCCAAGACAAGTTCAAATTGAAGGTAATCCAAATGCAACACCTCCTACTCAACCATTCGTGCGTGAACAAACAGAAGCAGATTACACAGAGGAAGACAAGAAGCAGATCGCCGCTGATGATATGGCAATGCATTTAATCCAACTTGGATTACCACGGGAGATCTTTGCTGCGGTCGACAGTTGTGAAACTGCTTATGCTATGTGGGAACGTGTCAGAAGGATATGTCATGGAACAGAGATTGGACAACAGGACGTTGAGAACAAACTTCTTACGGAATGGGAGAACTTTACATCTACTAAAGGTGAACAGATTGAATCTTACTACACAAGGTTTTGCACTTTGATGAATGAGTTAATCAGAAACAAGTTGACACCTCGAACAATTGCAACAAACATCAAATTCATCAATAACCTTCCAGAAGAATGGGGTCGTTATGTTACAATTGTCAATCAAACAAAGGATTTACATAAGGTGAACTATGATCAACTTACGCTAGACTTTGATGTTACGCGTAAACTTACAGGTTACGCATAACATCTTACGCGTAAGATTATTCAAGGTTTACGCGTAAAATCAAGCTTTACGCGTAAGTTTTTGACTTTTTGACAACCAAACTTCAAACGGCCATAACTTTTGAACCGTAACTCCGTTTTCGACGAATCAGCTGTCAAAACGACCGCGAGACCGAGAAGAAGGACACGTTGAATCATCTAAAGATCATTCAAGCCCACCTTCGAGGCCCAAATCCACTCTGAACGGATGTTATTGAGGTTTTAAGGTTTCAGATCAAATTTTTCACCATAAAAACTTGCATCAACTTACACTAAACACTACTCCTACTTCGTTGGAACGATCCAAGAATCAACTTTATCAATCTAGACTTCATCAATGGCTACTCAGCAAGATATTCATGCAGCCGGTGCGGAAAACCGACCTCCGATGCTTGAAAAAGGTGGATATCTCCCATGGACAAGCCGCATGCTTCGTTACATCAAAACAAAGCCTGATGGTAAACTAATGATCAACTCCATTACAAATGGTCCATTCAAGCCAAGACAAGTTCAAATTGAAGGTAATCCAAATGCAACACCTCCTACTCAACCATTCGTGCGTGAACAAACAGAAGCAGATTACACAGAGGAAGACAAGAAGCAGATCGCCGCTGATGATATGGCAATGCATTTAATCCAACTTGGATTACCACGGGAGATCTTTGCTGCGGTCGACAGTTGTGAAACTGCTTATGCTATGTGGGAACGTGTCAGAAGGATATGTCATGGAACAGAGATTGGACAACAGGACGTTGAGAACAAACTTCTTACGGAATGGGAGAACTTTACATCTACTAAAGGTGAACAGATTGAATCTTACTACACAAGGTTTTGCACTTTGATGAATGAGTTAATCAGAAACAAGTTGACACCTCGAACAATTGCAACAAACATCAAATTCATCAATAACCTTCCAGAAGAATGGGGTCGTTATGTTACAATTGTCAATCAAACAAAGGATTTACATAAGGTGAACTATGATCAACTTACGCTAGACTTTGATGTTACGCGTAAACTTACAGGTTACGCATAACATCTTACGCGTAAGATTATTCAAGGTTTACGCGTAAAATCAAGCTTTACGCGTAAGTTTTTGACTTTTTGACAACCAAACTTCAAACGGCCATAACTTTTGAACCGTAACTCCGTTTTCGACGAATCAGCTGTCAAAACGACCGCGAGACCGAGAAGAAGGACACGTTGAATCATCTAAAGATCATTCAAGCCCACCTTCGAGGCCCAAATCCACTCTGAACGGATGTTATTGAGGTTTTAAGGTTTCAGATCAAATTTTTCACCATAAAAACTTGCATCAACTTACACTAAACACTACTCCTACTTCGTTGGAATGATCCAAGAATCAACTTTATCAATCTAGACTTCATCAATGGCTACTCAGCAAGATATTCATGCAGCCGGTGCGGAAAACCGACCTCCGATGCTTGAAAAAGGTGGATATCTCCCATGGACAAGCCGCATGCTTCGTTACATCAAAACAAAGCCTGATGGTAAACTAATGATCAACTCCATTACAAATGGTCCATTCAAGCCAAGACAAGTTCAAATTGAAGGTAATCCAAATGCAACACCTCCTACTCAACCATTCGTGCGTGAACAAACAGAAGCAGATTACACAGAGGAAGACAAGAAGCAGATCGCCGCTGATGATATGGCAATGCATTTAATCCAACTTGGATTACCACGGGAGATCTTTGCTGCGGTCGACAGTTGTGAAACTGCTTATGCTATGTGGGAACGTGTCAGAAGGATATGTCATGGAACAGAGATTGGACAACAGGACGTTGAGAACAAACTTCTTACGGAATGGGAGAACTTTACATCTACTAAAGGTGAACAGATTGAATCTTACTACACAAGGTTTTGCACTTTGATGAATGAGTTAATCAGAAACAAGTTGACACCTCGAACAATTGCAACAAACATCAAATTCATCAATAACCTTCCAGAAGAATGGGGTCGTTATGTTACAATTGTCAATCAAACAAAGGATTTACATAAGGTGAACTATGATCAACTTACGCTAGACTTTGATGTTACGCGTAAACTTACAGGTTACGCATAACATCTTACGCGTAAGATTATTCAAGGTTTACGCGTAAAATCAAGCTTTACGCGTAAGTTTTTGACTTTTTGACAACCAAACTTCAAACGGCCATAACTTTTGAACCGTAACTCCGTTTTCGACGAATCAGCTGTCAAAACGACCGCGAGACCGAGAAGAAGGACACGTTGAATGATCTAAAGATCATTCAAGCCCACCTTCGAGGCCCAAATCCACTCTGAACGGATGTTATTGAGGTTTTAAGGTTTCAGATCAAATTTTTCACCATAAAAACTTGCATCAACTTACACTAAACACTACTCCTACTTCGTTGGAACGATCCAAGAATCAACTTTATCAATCTAGACTTCATCAATGGCTACTCAGCAAGATATTCATGCAGCCGGTGCGGAAAACCGACCTCCGATGCTTGAAAAAGGTGGATATCTCCCATGGACAAGCCGCATGCTTCGTTACATCAAAACAAAGCCTGATGGTAAACTAATGATCAACTCCATTACAAATGGTCCATTCAAGCCAAGACAAGTTCAAATTGAAGGTAATCCAAATGCAACACCTCCTACTCAACCATTCGTGCGTGAACAAACAGAAGCAGATTACACAGAGGAAGACAAGAAGCAGATCGCCGCTGATGATATGGCAATGCATTTAATCCAACTTGGATTACCACGGGAGATCTTTGCTGCGGTCGACAGTTGTGAAACTGCTTATGCTATGTGGGAACGTGTCAGAAGGATATGTCATGGAACAGAGATTGGACAACAGGACGTTGAGAACAAACTTCTTACGGAATGGGAGAACTTTACATCTACTAAAGGTGAACAGATTGAATCTTACTACACAAGGTTTTGCACTTTGATGAATGAGTTAATCAGAAACAAGTTGACACCTCGAACAATTGCAACAAACATCAAATTCATCAATAACCTTCCAGAAGAATGGGGTCGTTATGTTACAATTGTCAATCAAACAAAGGATTTACATAAGGTGAACTATGATCAACTTACGCTAGACTTTGATGTTACGCGTAAACTTACAGGTTACGCATAACATCTTACGCGTAAGATTATTCAAGGTTTACGCGTAAAATCAAGCTTTACGCGTAAGTTTTTGACTTTTTGACAACCAAACTTCAAACGGCCATAACTTTTGAACCGTAACTCCGTTTTCGACGAATCAGCTGTCAAAACGACCGCGAGACCGAGAAGAAGGACACGTTGAATCATCTAAAGATCATTCAAGCCCACCTTCGAGGCCCAAATCCACTCTGAACGGATGTTATTGAGGTTTTAAGGTTTCAGATCAAATTTTTCACCATAAAAACTTGCATCAACTTACACTAAACACTACTCCTACTTCGTTGGAACGATCCAAGAATCAACTTTATCAATCTAGACTTCATCAATGGCTACTCAGCAAGATATTCATGCAGCCGGTGCGGAAAACCGACCTCCGATGCTTGAAAAAGGTGGATATCTCCCATGGACAAGCCGCATGCTTCGTTACATCAAAACAAAGCCTGATGGTAAACTAATGATCAACTCCATTACAAATGGTCCATTCAAGCCAAGACAAGTTCAAATTGAAGGTAATCCAAATGCAACACCTCCTACTCAACCATTCGTGCGTGAACAAACAGAAGCAGATTACACAGAGGAAGACAAGAAGCAGATCGCCGCTGATGATATGGCAATGCATTTAATCCAACTTGGATTACCACGGGAGATCTTTGCTGCGGTCGACAGTTGTGAAACTGCTTATGCTATGTGGGAACGTGTCAGAAGGATATGTCATGGAACAGAGATTGGACAACAGGACGTTGAGAACAAACTTCTTACGGAATGGGAGAACTTTACATCTACTAAAGGTGAACAGATTGAATCTTACTACACAAGGTTTTGCACTTTGATGAATGAGTTAATCAGAAACAAGTTGACACCTCGAACAATTGCAACAAACATCAAATTCATCAATAACCTTCCAGAAGAATGGGGTCGTTATGTTACAATTGTCAATCAAACAAAGGATTTACATAAGGTGAACTATGATCAACTTACGCTAGACTTTGATGTTACGCGTAAACTTACAGGTTACGCATAACATCTTACGCGTAAGATTATTCAAGGTTTACGCGTAAAATCAAGCTTTACGCGTAAGTTTTTGACTTTTTGACAACCAAACTTCAAACGGCCATAACTTTTGAACCGTAACTCCGTTTTCGACGAATCAGCTGTCAAAACGACCGCGAGACCGAGAAGAAGGACACGTTGAATCATCTAAAGATCATTCAAGCCCACCTTCGAGGCCCAAATCCACTCTGAACGGATGTTATTGAGGTTTTAAGGTTTCAGATCAAATTTTTCACCATAAAAACTTGCATCAACTTACACTAAACACTACTCCTACTTCGTTGGAACGATCCAAGAATCAACTTTATCAATCTAGACTTCATCAATGGCTACTCAGCAAGATATTCATGCAGCCGGTGCGGAAAACCGACCTCCGATGCTTGAAAAAGGTGGATATCTCCCATGGACAAGCCGCATGCTTCGTTACATCAAAACAAAGCCTGATGGTAAACTAATGATCAACTCCATTACAAATGGTCCATTCAAGCCAAGACAAGTTCAAATTGAAGGTAATCCAAATGCAACACCTCCTACTCAACCATTCGTGCGTGAACAAACAGAAGCAGATTACACAGAGGAAGACAAGAAGCAGATCGCCGCTGATGATATGGCAATGCATTTAATCCAACTTGGATTACCACGGGAGATCTTTGCTGCGGTCGACAGTTGTGAAACTGCTTATGCTATGTGGGAACGTGTCAGAAGGATATGTCATGGAACAGAGATTGGACAACAGGACGTTGAGAACAAACTTCTTACGGAATGGGAGAACTTTACATCTACTAAAGGTGAACAGATTGAATCTTACTACACAAGGTTTTGCACTTTGATGAATGAGTTAATCAGAAACAAGTTGACACCTCGAACAATTGCAACAAACATCAAATTCATCAATAACCTTCCAGAAGAATGGGGTCGTTATGTTACAATTGTCAATCAAACAAAGGATTTACATAAGGTGAACTATGATCAACTTACGCTAGACTTTGATGTTACGCGTAAACTTACAGGTTACGCATAACATCTTACGCGTAAGATTATTCAAGGTTTACGCGTAAAATCAAGCTTTACGCGTAAGTTTTTGACTTTTTGACAACCAAACTTCAAACGGCCATAACTTTTGAACCGTAACTCCGTTTTCGACGAATCAGCTGTCAAAACGACCGCGAGACCGAGAAGAAGGACACGTTGAATCATCTAAAGATCATTCAAGCCCACCTTCGAGGCCCAAATCCACTCTGAACGGATGTTATTGAGGTTTTAAGGTTTCAGATCAAATTTTTCACCATAAAAACTTGCATCAACTTACACTAAACACTACTCCTACTTCGTTGGAACGATCCAAGAATCAACTTTATCAATCTAGACTTCATCAATGGCTACTCAGCAAGATATTCATGCAGCCGGTGCGGAAAACCGACCTCCGATGCTTGAAAAAGGTGGATATCTCCCATGGACAAGCCGCATGCTTCGTTACATCAAAACAAAGCCTGATGGTAAACTAATGATCAACTCCATTACAAATGGTCCATTCAAGCCAAGACAAGTTCAAATTGAAGGTAATCCAAATGCAACACCTCCTACTCAACCATTCGTGCGTGAACAAACAGAAGCAGATTACACAGAGGAAGACAAGAAGCAGATCGCCGCTGATGATATGGCAATGCATTTAATCCAACTTGGATTACCACGGGAGATCTTTGCTGCGGTCGACAGTTGTGAAACTGCTTATGCTATGTGGGAACGTGTCAGAAGGATATGTCATGGAACAGAGATTGGACAACAGGACGTTGAGAACAAACTTCTTACGGAATGGGAGAACTTTACATCTACTAAAGGTGAACAGATTGAATCTTACTACACAAGGTTTTGCACTTTGATGAATGAGTTAATCAGAAACAAGTTGACACCTCGAACAATTGCAACAAACATCAAATTCATCAATAACCTTCCAGAAGAATGGGGTCGTTATGTTACAATTGTCAATCAAACAAAGGATTTACATAAGGTGAACTATGATCAACTTACGCTAGACTTTGATGTTACGCGTAAACTTACAGGTTACGCATAACATCTTACGCGTAAGATTATTCAAGGTTTACGCGTAAAATCAAGCTTTACGCGTAAGTTTTTGACTTTTTGACAACCAAACTTCAAACGGCCATAACTTTTGAACCGTAACTCCGTTTTCGACGAATCAGCTGTCAAAACGACCGCGAGACCGAGAAGAAGGACACGTTGAATCATCTAAAGATCATTCAAGCCCACCTTCGAGGCCCAAATCCACTCTGAACGGATGTTATTGAGGTTTTAAGGTTTCAGATCAAATTTTTCACCATAAAAACTTGCATCAACTTACACTAAACACTACTCCTACTTCGTTGGAACGATCCAAGAATCAACTTTATCAATCTAGACTTCATCAATGGCTACTCAGCAAGATATTCATGCAGCCGGTGCGGAAAACCGACCTCCGATGCTTGAAAAAGGTGGATATCTCCCATGGACAAGCCGCATGCTTCGTTACATCAAAACAAAGCCTGATGGTAAACTAATGATCAACTCCATTACAAATGGTCCATTCAAGCCAAGACAAGTTCAAATTGAAGGTAATCCAAATGCAACACCTCCTACTCAACCATTCGTGCGTGAACAAACAGAAGCAGATTACACAGAGGAAGACAAGAAGCAGATCGCCGCTGATGATATGGCAATGCATTTAATCCAACTTGGATTACCACGGGAGATCTTTGCTGCGGTCGACAGTTGTGAAACTGCTTATGCTATGTGGGAACGTGTCAGAAGGATATGTCATGGAACAGAGATTGGACAACAGGACGTTGAGAACAAACTTCTTACGGAATGGGAGAACTTTACATCTACTAAAGGTGAACAGATTGAATCTTACTACACAAGGTTTTGCACTTTGATGAATGAGTTAATCAGAAACAAGTTGACACCTCGAACAATTGCAACAAACATCAAATTCATCAATAACCTTCCAGAAGAATGGGGTCGTTATGTTACAATTGTCAATCAAACAAAGGATTTACATAAGGTGAACTATGATCAACTTACGCTAGACTTTGATGTTACGCGTAAACTTACAGGTTACGCATAACATCTTACGCGTAAGATTATTCAAGGTTTACGCGTAAAATCAAGCTTTACGCGTAAGTTTTTGACTTTTTGACAACCAAACTTCAAACGGCCATAACTTTTGAACCGTAACTCCGTTTTCGACGAATCAGCTGTCAAAACGACCGCGAGACCGAGAAGAAGGACACGTTGAATCATCTAAAGATCATTCAAGCCCACCTTCGAGGCCCAAATCCACTCTGAACGGATGTTATTGAGGTTTTAAGGTTTCAGATCAAATTTTTCACCATAAAAACTTGCATCAACTTACACTAAACACTACTCCTACTTCGTTGGAACGATCCAAGAATCAACTTTATCAATCTAGACTTCATCAATGGCTACTCAGCAAGATATTCATGCAGCCGGTGCGGAAAACCGACCTCCGATGCTTGAAAAAGGTGGATATCTCCCATGGACAAGCCGCATGCTTCGTTACATCAAAACAAAGCCTGATGGTAAACTAATGATCAACTCCATTACAAATGGTCCATTCAAGCCAAGACAAGTTCAAATTGAAGGTAATCCAAATGCAACACCTCCTACTCAACCATTCGTGCGTGAACAAACAGAAGCAGATTACACAGAGGAAGACAAGAAGCAGATCGCCGCTGATGATATGGCAATGCATTTAATCCAACTGGGATTACCACGGGAGATCTTTGCTGCGGTCGACAGTTGTGAAACTGCTTATGCTATGTGGGAACGTGTCAGAAGGATATGTCATGGAACAGAGATTGGACAACAGGACGTTGAGAACAAACTTCTTACGGAATGGGAGAACTTTACATCTACTAAAGGTGAACAGATTGAATCTTACTACACAAGGTTTTGCACTTTGATGAATGAGTTAATCAGAAACAAGTTGACACCTCGAACAATTGCAACAAACATCAAATTCATCAATAACCTTCCAGAAGAATGGGGTCGTTATGTTACAATTGTCAATCAAACAAAGGATTTACATAAGGTGAACTATGATCAACTTACGCTAGACTTTGATGTTACGCGTAAACTTACAGGTTACGCATAACATCTTACGCGTAAGATTATTCAAGGTTTACGCGTAAAATCAAGCTTTACGCGTAAGTTTTTGACTTTTTGACAACCAAACTTCAAACGGCCATAACTTTTGAACCGTAACTCCGTTTTCGACGAATCAGCTGTCAAAACGACCGCGAGACCGAGAAGAAGGACACGTTGAATCATCTAAAGATCATTCAAGCCCACCTTCGAGGCCCAAATCCACTCTGAACGGATGTTATTGAGGTTTTAAGGTTTCAGATCAAATTTTTCACCATAAAAACTTGCATCAACTTACACTAAACACTACTCCTACTTCGTTGGAACGATCCAAGAATCAACTTTATCAATCTAGACTTCATCAATGGCTACTCAGCAAGATATTCATGCAGCCGGTGCGGAAAACCGACCTCCGATGCTTGAAAAAGGTGGATATCTCCCATGGACAAGCCGCATGCTTCGTTACATCAAAACAAAGCCTGATGGTAAACTAATGATCAACTCCATTACAAATGGTCCATTCAAGCCAAGACAAGTTCAAATTGAAGGTAATCCAAATGCAACACCTCCTACTCAACCATTCGTGCGTGAACAAACAGAAGCAGATTACACAGAGGAAGACAAGAAGCAGATCGCCGCTGATGATATGGCAATGCATTTAATCCAACTTGGATTACCACGGGAGATCTTTGCTGCGGTCGACAGTTGTGAAACTGCTTATGCTATGTGGGAACGTGTCAGAAGGATATGTCATGGAACAGAGATTGGACAACAGGACGTTGAGAACAAACTTCTTACGGAATGGGAGAACTTTACATCTACTAAAGGTGAACAGATTGAATCTTACTACACAAGGTTTTGCACTTTGATGAATGAGTTAATCAGAAACAAGTTGACACCTCGAACAATTGCAACAAACATCAAATTCATCAATAACCTTCCAGAAGAATGGGGTCGTTATGTTACAATTGTCAATCAAACAAAGGATTTACATAAGGTGAACTATGATCAACTTACGCTAGACTTTGATGTTACGCGTAAACTTACAGGTTACGCATAACATCTTACGCGTAAGATTATTCAAGGTTTACGCGTAAAATCAAGCTTTACGCGTAAGTTTTTGACTTTTTGACAACCAAACTTCAAACGGCCATAACTTTTGAACCGTAACTCCGTTTTCGACGAATCAGCTGTCAAAACGACCGCGAGACCGAGAAGAAGGACACGTTGAATCATCTAAAGATCATTCAAGCCCACCTTCGAGGCCCAAATCCACTCTGAACGGATGTTATTGAGGTTTTAAGGTTTCAGATCAAATTTTTCACCATAAAAACTTGCATCAACTTACACTAAACACTACTCCTACTTCGTTGGAACGATCCAAGAATCAACTTTATCAATCTAGACTTCATCAATGGCTACTCAGCAAGATATTCATGCAGCCGGTGCGGAAAACCGACCTCCGATGCTTGAAAAAGGTGGATATCTCCCATGGACAAGCCGCATGCTTCGTTACATCAAAACAAAGCCTGATGGTAAACTAATGATCAACTCCATTACAAATGGTCCATTCAAGCCAAGACAAGTTCAAATTGAAGGTAATCCAAATGCAACACCTCCTACTCAACCATTCGTGCGTGAACAAACAGAAGCAGATTACACAGAGGAAGACAAGAAGCAGATCGCCGCTGATGATATGGCAATGCATTTAATCCAACTTGGATTACCACGGGAGATCTTTGCTGCGGTCGACAGTTGTGAAACTGCTTATGCTATGTGGGAACGTGTCAGAAGGATATGTCATGGAACAGAGATTGGACAACAGGACGTTGAGAACAAACTTCTTACGGAATGGGAGAACTTTACATCTACTAAAGGTGAACAGATTGAATCTTACTACACAAGGTTTTGCACTTTGATGAATGAGTTAATCAGAAACAAGTTGACACCTCGAACAATTGCAACAAACATCAAATTCATCAATAACCTTCCAGAAGAATGGGGTCGTTATGTTACAATTGTCAATCAAACAAAGGATTTACATAAGGTGAACTATGATCAACTTACGCTAGACTTTGATGTTACGCGTAAACTTACAGGTTACGCATAACATCTTACGCGTAAGATTATTCAAGGTTTACGCGTAAAATCAAGCTTTACGCGTAAGTTTTTGACTTTTTGACAACCAAACTTCAAACGGCCATAACTTTTGAACCGTAACTCCGTTTTCGACGAATCAGCTGTCAAAACGACCGCGAGACCGAGAAGAAGGACACGTTGAATCATCTAAAGATCATTCAAGCCCACCTTCGAGGCCCAAATCCACTCTGAACGGATGTTATTGAGGTTTTAAGGTTTCAGATCAAATTTTTCACCATAAAAACTTGCATCAACTTACACTAAACACTACTCCTACTTCGTTGGAACGATCCAAGAATCAACTTTATCAATCTAGACTTCATCAATGGCTACTCAGCAAGATATTCATGCAGCCGGTGCGGAAAACCGACCTCCGATGCTTGAAAAAGGTGGATATCTCCCATGGACAAGCCGCATGCTTCGTTACATCAAAACAAAGCCTGATGGTAAACTAATGATCAACTCCATTACAAATGGTCCATTCAAGCCAAGACAAGTTCAAATTGAAGGTAATCCAAATGCAACACCTCCTACTCAACCATTCGTGCGTGAACAAACAGAAGCAGATTACACAGAGGAAGACAAGAAGCAGATCGCCGCTGATGATATGGCAATGCATTTAATCCAACTTGGATTACCACGGGAGATCTTTGCTGCGGTCGACAGTTGTGAAACTGCTTATGCTATGTGGGAACGTGTCAGAAGGATATGTCATGGAACAGAGATTGGACAACAGGACGTTGAGAACAAACTTCTTACGGAATGGGAGAACTTTACATCTACTAAAGGTGAACAGATTGAATCTTACTACACAAGGTTTTGCACTTTGATGAATGAGTTAATCAGAAACAAGTTGACACCTCGAACAATTGCAACAAACATCAAATTCATCAATAACCTTCCAGAAGAATGGGGTCGTTATGTTACAATTGTCAATCAAACAAAGGATTTACATAAGGTGAACTATGATCAACTTACGCTAGACTTTGATGTTACGCGTAAACTTACAGGTTACGCATAACATCTTACGCGTAAGATTATTCAAGGTTTACGCGTAAAATCAAGCTTTACGCGTAAGTTTTTGACTTTTTGACAACCAAACTTCAAACGGCCATAACTTTTGAACCGTAACTCCGTTTTCGACGAATCAGCTGTCAAAACGACCGCGAGACCGAGAAGAAGGACACGTTGAATCATCTAAAGATCATTCAAGCCCACCTTCGAGGCCCAAATCCACTCTGAACGGATGTTATTGAGGTTTTAAGGTTTCAGATCAAATTTTTCACCATAAAAACTTGCATCAACTTACACTAAACACTACTCCTACTTCGTTGGAACGATCCAAGAATCAACTTTATCAATCTAGACTTCATCAATGGCTACTCAGCAAGATATTCATGCAGCCGGTGCGGAAAACCGACCTCCGATGCTTGAAAAAGGTGGATATCTCCCATGGACAAGCCGCATGCTTCGTTACATCAAAACAAAGCCTGATGGTAAACTAATGATCAACTCCATTACAAATGGTCCATTCAAGCCAAGACAAGTTCAAATTGAAGGTAATCCAAATGCAACACCTCCTACTCAACCATTCGTGCGTGAACAAACAGAAGCAGATTACACAGAGGAAGACAAGAAGCAGATCGCCGCTGATGATATGGCAATGCATTTAATCCAACTTGGATTACCACGGGAGATCTTTGCTGCGGTCGACAGTTGTGAAACTGCTTATGCTATGTGGGAACGTGTCAGAAGGATATGTCATGGAACAGAGATTGGACAACAGGACGTTGAGAACAAACTTCTTACGGAATGGGAGAACTTTACATCTACTAAAGGTGAACAGATTGAATCTTACTACACAAGGTTTTGCACTTTGATGAATGAGTTAATCAGAAACAAGTTGACACCTCGAACAATTGCAACAAACATCAAATTCATCAATAACCTTCCAGAAGAATGGGGTCGTTATGTTACAATTGTCAATCAAACAAAGGATTTACATAAGGTGAACTATGATCAACTTACGCTAGACTTTGATGTTACGCGTAAACTTACAGGTTACGCATAACATCTTACGCGTAAGATTATTCAAGGTTTACGCGTAAAATCAAGCTTTACGCGTAAGTTTTTGACTTTTTGACAACCAAACTTCAAACGGCCATAACTTTTGAACCGTAACTCCGTTTTCGACGAATCAGCTGTCAAAACGACCGCGAGACCGAGAAGAAGGACACGTTGAATCATCTAAAGATCATTCAAGCCCACCTTCGAGGCCCAAATCCACTCTGAACGGATGTTATTGAGGTTTTAAGGTTTCAGATCAAATTTTTCACCATAAAAACTTGCATCAACTTACACTAAACACTACTCCTACTTCGTTGGAACGATCCAAGAATCAACTTTATCAATCTAGACTTCATCAATGGCTACTCAGCAAGATATTCATGCAGCCGGTGCGGAAAACCGACCTCCGATGCTTGAAAAAGGTGGATATCTCCCATGGACAAGCCGCATGCTTCGTTACATCAAAACAAAGCCTGATGGTAAACTAATGATCAACTCCATTACAAATGGTCCATTCAAGCCAAGACAAGTTCAAATTGAAGGTAATCCAAATGCAACACCTCCTACTCAACCATTCGTGCGTGAACAAACAGAAGCAGATTACACAGAGGAAGACAAGAAGCAGATCGCCGCTGATGATATGGCAATGCATTTAATCCAACTTGGATTACCACGGGAGATCTTTGCTGCGGTCGACAGTTGTGAAACTGCTTATGCTATGTGGGAACGTGTCAGAAGGATATGTCATGGAACAGAGATTGGACAACAGGACGTTGAGAACAAACTTCTTACGGAATGGGAGAACTTTACATCTACTAAAGGTGAACAGATTGAATCTTACTACACAAGGTTTTGCACTTTGATGAATGAGTTAATCAGAAACAAGTTGACACCTCGAACAATTGCAACAAACATCAAATTCATCAATAACCTTCCAGAAGAATGGGGTCGTTATGTTACAATTGTCAATCAAACAAAGGATTTACATAAGGTGAACTATGATCAACTTACGCTAGACTTTGATGTTACGCGTAAACTTACAGGTTACGCATAACATCTTACGCGTAAGATTATTCAAGGTTTACGCGTAAAATCAAGCTTTACGCGTAAGTTTTTGACTTTTTGACAACCAAACTTCAAACGGCCATAACTTTTGAACCGTAACTCCGTTTTCGACGAATCAGCTGTCAAAACGACCGCGAGACCGAGAAGAAGGACACGTTGAATAATCTAAAGATCATTCAAGCCCACCTTCGAGGCCCAAATCCACTCAGAACGGATGTTATTGAGGTTTTAAGGTTTCAGATCAAATTTTTCACCATAAAAACTTGCATCAACTTACACTAAACACTACTCCTACTTCGTTGGAACGATCCAAGAATCAACTTTATCAATCTAGACTTCATCAATGGCTACTCAGCAAGATATTCATGCAGCCGGTGCGGAAAACCGACCTCCGATGCTTGAAAAAGGTGGATATCTCCCATGGACAAGCCGCATGCTTCGTTACATCAAAACAAAGCCTGATGGTAAACTAATGATCAACTCCATTACAAATGGTCCATTCAAGCCAAGACAAGTTCAAATTGAAGGTAATCCAAATGCAACACCTCCTACTCAACCATTCGTGCGTGAACAAACAGAAGCAGATTACACAGAGGAAGACAAGAAGCAGATCGCCGCTGATGATATGGCAATGCATTTAATCCAACTTGGATTACCACGGGAGATCTTTGCTGCGGTCGACAGTTGTGAAACTGCTTATGCTATGTGGGAACGTGTCAGAAGGATATGTCATGGAACAGAGATTGGACAACAGGACGTTGAGAACAAACTTCTTACGGAATGGGAGAACTTTACATCTACTAAAGGTGAACAGATTGAATCTTACTACACAAGGTTTTGCACTTTGATGAATGAGTTAATCAGAAACAAGTTGACACCTCGAACAATTGCAACAAACATCAAATTCATCAATAACCTTCCAGAAGAATGGGGTCGTTATGTTACAATTGTCAATCAAACAAAGGATTTACATAAGGTGAACTATGATCAACTTACGCTAGACTTTGATGTTACGCGTAAACTTACAGGTTACGCATAACATCTTACGCGTAAGATTATTCAAGGTTTACGCGTAAAATCAAGCTTTACGCGTAAGTTTTTGACTTTTTGACAACCAAACTTCAAACGGCCATAACTTTTGAACCGTAACTCCGTTTTCGACGAATCAGCTGTCAAAACGACCGCGAGACCGAGAAGAAGGACACGTTGAATAATCTAAAGATCATTCAAGCCCACCTTCGAGGCCCAAATCCACTCTGAACGGATGTTATTGAGGTTTTAAGGTTTCAGATCAAATTTTTCACCATAAAAACTTGCATCAACTTACACTAAACACTACTCCTACTTCGTTGGAACGATCCAAGAATCAACTTTATCAATCTAGACTTCATCAATGGCTACTCAGCAAGATATTCATGCAGCCGGTGCGGAAAACCGACCTCCGATGCTTGAAAAAGGTGGATATCTCCCATGGACAAGCCGCATGCTTCGTTACATCAAAACAAAGCCTGATGGTAAACTAATGATCAACTCCATTACAAATGGTCCATTCAAGCCAAGACAAGTTCAAATTGAAGGTAATCCAAATGCAACACCTCCTACTCAACCATTCGTGCGTGAACAAACAGAAGCAGATTACACAGAGGAAGACAAGAAGCAGATCGCCGCTGATGATATGGCAATGCATTTAATCCAACTTGGATTACCACGGGAGATCTTTGCTGCGGTCGACAGTTGTGAAACTGCTTATGCTATGTGGGAACGTGTCAGAAGGATATGTCATGGAACAGAGATTGGACAACAGGACGTTGAGAACAAACTTCTTACGGAATGGGAGAACTTTACATCTACTAAAGGTGAACAGATTGAATCTTACTACACAAGGTTTTGCACTTTGATGAATGAGTTAATCAGAAACAAGTTGACACCTCGAACAATTGCAACAAACATCAAATTCATCAATAACCTTCCAGAAGAATGGGGTCGTTATGTTACAATTGTCAATCAAACAAAGGATTTACATAAGGTGAACTATGATCAACTTACGCTAGACTTTGATGTTACGCGTAAACTTACAGGTTACGCATAACATCTTACGCGTAAGATTATTCAAGGTTTACGCGTAAAATCAAGCTTTACGCGTAAGTTTTTGACTTTTTGACAACCAAACTTCAAACGGCCATAACTTTTGAACCGTAACTCCGTTTTCGACGAATCAGCTGTCAAAACGACCGCGAGACCGAGAAGAAGGACACGTTGAATAATCTAAAGATCATTCAAGCCCACCTTCGAGGCCCAAATCCACTCTGAACGGATGTTATTGAGGTTTTAAGGTTTCAGATCAAATTTTTCACCATAAAAACTTGCATCAACTTACACTAAACACTACTCCTACTTCGTTGGAACGATCCAAGAATCAACTTTATCAATCTAGACTTCATCAATGGCTACTCAGCAAGATATTCATGCAGCCGGTGCGGAAAACCGACCTCCGATGCTTGAAAAAGGTGGATATCTCCCATGGACAAGCCGCATGCTTCGTTACATCAAAACAAAGCCTGATGGTAAACTAATGATCAACTCCATTACAAATGGTCCATTCAAGCCAAGACAAGTTCAAATTGAAGGTAATCCAAATGCAACACCTCCTACTCAACCATTCGTGCGTGAACAAACAGAAGCAGATTACACAGAGGAAGACAAGAAGCAGATCGCCGCTGATGATATGGCAATGCATTTAATCCAACTTGGATTACCACGGGAGATCTTTGCTGCGGTCGACAGTTGTGAAACTGCTTATGCTATGTGGGAACGTGTCAGAAGGATATGTCATGGAACAGAGATTGGACAACAGGACGTTGAGAACAAACTTCTTACGGAATGGGAGAACTTTACATCTACTAAAGGTGAACAGATTGAATCTTACTACACAAGGTTTTGCACTTTGATGAATGAGTTAATCAGAAACAAGTTGACACCTCGAACAATTGCAACAAACATCAAATTCATCAATAACCTTCCAGAAGAATGGGGTCGTTATGTTACAATTGTCAATCAAACAAAGGATTTACATAAGGTGAACTATGATCAACTTACGCTAGACTTTGATGTTACGCGTAAACTTACAGGTTACGCATAACATCTTACGCGTAAGATTATTCAAGGTTTACGCGTAAAATCAAGCTTTACGCGTAAGTTTTTGACTTTTTGACAACCAAACTTCAAACGGCCATAACTTTTGAACCGTAACTCCGTTTTCGACGAATCAGCTGTCAAAACGACCGCGAGACCGAGAAGAAGGACACGTTGAATAATCTAAAGATCATTCAAGCCCACCTTCGAGGCCCAAATCCACTCTGAACGGATGTTATTGAGGTTTTAAGGTTTCAGATCAAATTTTTCACCATAAAAACTTGCATCAACTTACACTAAACACTACTCCTACTTCGTTGGAACGATCCAAGAATCAACTTTATCAATCTAGACTTCATCAATGGCTACTCAGCAAGATATTCATGCAGCCGGTGCGGAAAACCGACCTCCGATGCTTGAAAAAGGTGGATATCTCCCATGGACAAGCCGCATGCTTCGTTACATCAAAACAAAGCCTGATGGTAAACTAATGATCAACTCCATTACAAATGGTCCATTCAAGCCAAGACAAGTTCAAATTGAAGGTAATCCAAATGCAACACCTCCTACTCAACCATTCGTGCGTGAACAAACAGAAGCAGATTACACAGAGGAAGACAAGAAGCAGATCGCCGCTGATGATATGGCAATGCATTTAATCCAACTTGGATTACCACGGGAGATCTTTGCTGCGGTCGACAGTTGTGAAACTGCTTATGCTATGTGGGAACGTGTCAGAAGGATATGTCATGGAACAGAGATTGGACAACAGGACGTTGAGAACAAACTTCTTACGGAATGGGAGAACTTTACATCTACTAAAGGTGAACAGATTGAATCTTACTACACAAGGTTTTGCACTTTGATGAATGAGTTAATCAGAAACAAGTTGACACCTCGAACAATTGCAACAAACATCAAATTCATCAATAACCTTCCAGAAGAATGGGGTCGTTATGTTACAATTGTCAATCAAACAAAGGATTTACATAAGGTGAACTATGATCAACTTACGCTAGACTTTGATGTTACGCGTAAACTTACAGGTTACGCATAACATCTTACGCGTAAGATTATTCAAGGTTTACGCGTAAAATCAAGCTTTACGCGTAAGTTTTTGACTTTTTGACAACCAAACTTCAAACGGCCATAACTTTTGAACCGTAACTCCGTTTTCGACGAATCAGCTGTCAAAACGACCGCGAGACCGAGAAGAAGGACACGTTGAATAATCTAAAGATCATTCAAGCCCACCTTCGAGGCCCAAATCCACTCTGAACGGATGTTATTGAGGTTTTAAGGTTTCAGATCAAATTTTTCACCATAAAAACTTGCATCAACTTACACTAAACACTACTCCTACTTCGTTGGAACGATCCAAGAATCAACTTTATCAATCTAGACTTCATCAATGGCTACTCAGCAAGATATTCATGCAGCCGGTGCGGAAAACCGACCTCCGATGCTTGAAAAAGGTGGATATCTCCCATGGACAAGCCGCATGCTTCGTTACATCAAAACAAAGCCTGATGGTAAACTAATGATCAACTCCATTACAAATGGTCCATTCAAGCCAAGACAAGTTCAAATTGAAGGTAATCCAAATGCAACACCTCCTACTCAACCATTCGTGCGTGAACAAACAGAAGCAGATTACACAGAGGAAGACAAGAAGCAGATCGCCGCTGATGATATGGCAATGCATTTAATCCAACTTGGATTACCACGGGAGATCTTTGCTGCGGTCGACAGTTGTGAAACTGCTTATGCTATGTGGGAACGTGTCAGAAGGATATGTCATGGAACAGAGATTGGACAACAGGACGTTGAGAACAAACTTCTTACGGAATGGGAGAACTTTACATCTACTAAAGGTGAACAGATTGAATCTTACTACACAAGGTTTTGCACTTTGATGAATGAGTTAATCAGAAACAAGTTGACACCTCGAACAATTGCAACAAACATCAAATTCATCAATAACCTTCCAGAAGAATGGGGTCGTTATGTTACAATTGTCAATCAAACAAAGGATTTACATAAGGTGAACTATGATCAACTTACGCTAGACTTTGATGTTACGCGTAAACTTACAGGTTACGCATAACATCTTACGCGTAAGATTATTCAAGGTTTACGCGTAAAATCAAGCTTTACGCGTAAGTTTTTGACTTTTTGACAACCAAACTTCAAACGGCCATAACTTTTGAACCGTAACTCCGTTTTCGACGAATCAGCTGTCAAAACGACCGCGAGACCGAGAAGAAGGACACGTTGAATAATCTAAAGATCATTCAAGCCCACCTTCGAGGCCCAAATCCACTCTGAACGGATGTTATTGAGGTTTTAAGGTTTCAGATCAAATTTTTCACCATAAAAACTTGCATCAACTTACACTAAACACTACTCCTACTTCGTTGGAACGATCCAAGAATCAACTTTATCAATCTAGACTTCATCAATGGCTACTCAGCAAGATATTCATGCAGCCGGTGCGGAAAACCGACCTCCGATGCTTGAAAAAGGTGGATATCTCCCATGGACAAGCCGCATGCTTCGTTACATCAAAACAAAGCCTGATGGTAAACTAATGATCAACTCCATTACAAATGGTCCATTCAAGCCAAGACAAGTTCAAATTGAAGGTAATCCAAATGCAACACCTCCTACTCAACCATTCGTGCGTGAACAAACAGAAGCAGATTACACAGAGGAAGACAAGAAGCAGATCGCCGCTGATGATATGGCAATGCATTTAATCCAACTTGGATTACCACGGGAGATCTTTGCTGCGGTCGACAGTTGTGAAACTGCTTATGCTATGTGGGAACGTGTCAGAAGGATATGTCATGGAACAGAGATTGGACAACAGGACGTTGAGAACAAACTTCTTACGGAATGGGAGAACTTTACATCTACTAAAGGTGAACAGATTGAATCTTACTACACAAGGTTTTGCACTTTGATGAATGAGTTAATCAGAAACAAGTTGACACCTCGAACAATTGCAACAAACATCAAATTCATCAATAACCTTCCAGAAGAATGGGGTCGTTATGTTACAATTGTCAATCAAACAAAGGATTTACATAAGGTGAACTATGATCAACTTACGCTAGACTTTGATGTTACGCGTAAACTTACAGGTTACGCATAACATCTTACGCGTAAGATTATTCAAGGTTTACGCGTAAAATCAAGCTTTACGCGTAAGTTTTTGACTTTTTGACAACCAAACTTCAAACGGCCATAACTTTTGAACCGTAACTCCGTTTTCGACGAATCAGCTGTCAAAACGACCGCGAGACCGAGAAGAAGGACACGTTGAATAATCTAAAGATCATTCAAGCCCACCTTCGAGGCCCAAATCCACTCTGAACGGATGTTATTGAGGTTTTAAGGTTTCAGATCAAATTTTTCACCATAAAAACTTGCATCAACTTACACTAAACACTACTCCTACTTCGTTGGAACGATCCAAGAATCAACTTTATCAATCTAGACTTCATCAATGGCTACTCAGCAAGATATTCATGCAGCCGGTGCGGAAAACCGACCTCCGATGCTTGAAAAAGGTGGATATCTCCCATGGACAAGCCGCATGCTTCGTTACATCAAAACAAAGCCTGATGGTAAACTAATGATCAACTCCATTACAAATGGTCCATTCAAGCCAAGACAAGTTCAAATTGAAGGTAATCCAAATGCAACACCTCCTACTCAACCATTCGTGCGTGAACAAACAGAAGCAGATTACACAGAGGAAGACAAGAAGCAGATCGCCGCTGATGATATGGCAATGCATTTAATCCAACTTGGATTACCACGGGAGATCTTTGCTGCGGTCGACAGTTGTGAAACTGCTTATGCTATGTGGGAACGTGTCAGAAGGATATGTCATGGAACAGAGATTGGACAACAGGACGTTGAGAACAAACTTCTTACGGAATGGGAGAACTTTACATCTACTAAAGGTGAACAGATTGAATCTTACTACACAAGGTTTTGCACTTTGATGAATGAGTTAATCAGAAACAAGTTGACACCTCGAACAATTGCAACAAACATCAAATTCATCAATAACCTTCCAGAAGAATGGGGTCGTTATGTTACAATTGTCAATCAAACAAAGGATTTACATAAGGTGAACTATGATCAACTTACGCTAGACTTTGATGTTACGCGTAAACTTACAGGTTACGCATAACATCTTACGCGTAAGATTATTCAAGGTTTACGCGTAAAATCAAGCTTTACGCGTAAGTTTTTGACTTTTTGACAACCAAACTTCAAACGGCCATAACTTTTGAACCGTAACTCCGTTTTCGACGAATCAGCTGTCAAAACGACCGCGAGACCGAGAAGAAGGACACGTTGAATAATCTAAAGATCATTCAAGCCCACCTTCGAGGCCCAAATCCACTCTGAACGGATGTTATTGAGGTTTTAAGGTTTCAGATCAAATTTTTCACCATAAAAACTTGCATCAACTTACACTAAACACTACTCCTACTTCGTTGGAACGATCCAAGAATCAACTTTATCAATCTAGACTTCATCAATGGCTACTCAGCAAGATATTCATGCAGCCGGTGCGGAAAACCGACCTCCGATGCTTGAAAAAGGTGGATATCTCCCATGGACAAGCCGCATGCTTCGTTACATCAAAACAAAGCCTGATGGTAAACTAATGATCAACTCCATTACAAATGGTCCATTCAAGCCAAGACAAGTTCAAATTGAAGGTAATCCAAATGCAACACCTCCTACTCAACCATTCGTGCGTGAACAAACAGAAGCAGATTACACAGAGGAAGACAAGAAGCAGATCGCCGCTGATGATATGGCAATGCATTTAATCCAACTTGGATTACCACGGGAGATCTTTGCTGCGGTCGACAGTTGTGAAACTGCTTATGCTATGTGGGAACGTGTCAGAAGGATATGTCATGGAACAGAGATTGGACAACAGGACGTTGAGAACAAACTTCTTACGGAATGGGAGAACTTTACATCTACTAAAGGTGAACAGATTGAATCTTACTACACAAGGTTTTGCACTTTGATGAATGAGTTAATCAGAAACAAGTTGACACCTCGAACAATTGCAACAAACATCAAATTCATCAATAACCTTCCAGAAGAATGGGGTCGTTATGTTACAATTGTCAATCAAACAAAGGATTTACATAAGGTGAACTATGATCAACTTACGCTAGACTTTGATGTTACGCGTAAACTTACAGGTTACGCATAACATCTTACGCGTAAGATTATTCAAGGTTTACGCGTAAAATCAAGCTTTACGCGTAAGTTTTTGACTTTTTGACAACCAAACTTCAAACGGCCATAACTTTTGAACCGTAACTCCGTTTTCGACGAATCAGCTGTCAAAACGACCGCGAGACCGAGAAGAAGGACACGTTGAATAATCTAAAGATCATTCAAGCCCACCTTCGAGGCCCAAATCCACTCTGAACGGATGTTATTGAGGTTTTAAGGTTTCAGATCAAATTTTTCACCATAAAAACTTGCATCAACTTACACTAAACACTACTCCTACTTCGTTGGAACGATCCAAGAATCAACTTTATCAATCTAGACTTCATCAATGGCTACTCAGCAAGATATTCATGCAGCCGGTGCGGAAAACCGACCTCCGATGCTTGAAAAAGGTGGATATCTCCCATGGACAAGCCGCATGCTTCGTTACATCAAAACAAAGCCTGATGGTAAACTAATGATCAACTCCATTACAAATGGTCCATTCAAGCCAAGACAAGTTCAAATTGAAGGTAATCCAAATGCAACACCTCCTACTCAACCATTCGTGCGTGAACAAACAGAAGCAGATTACACAGAGGAAGACAAGAAGCAGATCGCCGCTGATGATATGGCAATGCATTTAATCCAACTTGGATTACCACGGGAGATCTTTGCTGCGGTCGACAGTTGTGAAACTGCTTATGCTATGTGGGAACGTGTCAGAAGGATATGTCATGGAACAGAGATTGGACAACAGGACGTTGAGAACAAACTTCTTACGGAATGGGAGAACTTTACATCTACTAAAGGTGAACAGATTGAATCTTACTACACAAGGTTTTGCACTTTGATGAATGAGTTAATCAGAAACAAGTTGACACCTCGAACAATTGCAACAAACATCAAATTCATCAATAACCTTCCAGAAGAATGGGGTCGTTATGTTACAATTGTCAATCAAACAAAGGATTTACATAAGGTGAACTATGATCAACTTACGCTAGACTTTGATGTTACGCGTAAACTTACAGGTTACGCATAACATCTTACGCGTAAGATTATTCAAGGTTTACGCGTAAAATCAAGCTTTACGCGTAAGTTTTTGACTTTTTGACAACCAAACTTCAAACGGCCATAACTTTTGAACCGTAACTCCGTTTTCGACGAATCAGCTGTCAAAACGACCGCGAGACCGAGAAGAAGGACACGTTGAATAATCTAAAGATCATTCAAGCCCACCTTCGAGGCCCAAATCCACTCTGAACGGATGTTATTGAGGTTTTAAGGTTTCAGATCAAATTTTTCACCATAAAAACTTGCATCAACTTACACTAAACACTACTCCTACTTCGTTGGAACGATCCAAGAATCAACTTTATCAATCTAGACTTCATCAATGGCTACTCAGCAAGATATTCATGCAGCCGGTGCGGAAAACCGACCTCCGATGCTTGAAAAAGGTGGATATCTCCCATGGACAAGCCGCATGCTTCGTTACATCAAAACAAAGCCTGATGGTAAACTAATGATCAACTCCATTACAAATGGTCCATTCAAGCCAAGACAAGTTCAAATTGAAGGTAATCCAAATGCAACACCTCCTACTCAACCATTCGTGCGTGAACAAACAGAAGCAGATTACACAGAGGAAGACAAGAAGCAGATCGCCGCTGATGATATGGCAATGCATTTAATCCAACTTGGATTACCACGGGAGATCTTTGCTGCGGTCGACAGTTGTGAAACTGCTTATGCTATGTGGGAACGTGTCAGAAGGATATGTCATGGAACAGAGATTGGACAACAGGACGTTGAGAACAAACTTCTTACGGAATGGGAGAACTTTACATCTACTAAAGGTGAACAGATTGAATCTTACTACACAAGGTTTTGCACTTTGATGAATGAGTTAATCAGAAACAAGTTGACACCTCGAACAATTGCAACAAACATCAAATTCATCAATAACCTTCCAGAAGAATGGGGTCGTTATGTTACAATTGTCAATCAAACAAAGGATTTACATAAGGTGAACTATGATCAACTTACGCTAGACTTTGATGTTACGCGTAAACTTACAGGTTACGCATAACATCTTACGCGTAAGATTATTCAAGGTTTACGCGTAAAATCAAGCTTTACGCGTAAGTTTTTGACTTTTTGACAACCAAACTTCAAACGGCCATAACTTTTGAACCGTAACTCCGTTTTCGACGAATCAGCTGTCAAAACGACCGCGAGACCGAGAAGAAGGACACGTTGAATAATCTAAAGATCATTCAAGCCCACCTTCGAGGCCCAAATCCACTCTGAACGGATGTAATTGAGGTTTTAAGGTTTCAGATCAAATTTTTCACCATAAAAACTTGCATCAACTTACACTAAACACTACTCCTACTTCGTTGGAACGATCCAAGAATCAACTTTATCAATCTAGACTTCATCAATGGCTACTCAGCAAGATATTCATGCAGCCGGTGCGGAAAACCGACCTCCGATGCTTGAAAAAGGTGGATATCTCCCATGGACAAGCCGCATGCTTCGTTACATCAAAACAAAGCCTGATGGTAAACTAATGATCAACTCCATTACAAATGGTCCATTCAAGCCAAGACAAGTTCAAATTGAAGGTAATCCAAATGCAACACCTCCTACTCAACCATTCGTGCGTGAACAAACAGAAGCAGATTACACAGAGGAAGACAAGAAGCAGATCGCCGCTGATGATATGGCAATGCATTTAATCCAACTTGGATTACCACGGGAGATCTTTGCTGCGGTCGACAGTTGTGAAACTGCTTATGCTATGTGGGAACGTGTCAGAAGGATATGTCATGGAACAGAGATTGGACAACAGGACGTTGAGAACAAACTTCTTACGGAATGGGAGAACTTTACATCTACTAAAGGTGAACAGATTGAATCTTACTACACAAGGTTTTGCACTTTGATGAATGAGTTAATCAGAAACAAGTTGACACCTCGAACAATTGCAACAAACATCAAATTCATCAATAACCTTCCAGAAGAATGGGGTCGTTATGTTACAATTGTCAATCAAACAAAGGATTTACATAAGGTGAACTATGATCAACTTACGCTAGACTTTGATGTTACGCGTAAACTTACAGGTTACGCATAACATCTTACGCGTAAGATTATTCAAGGTTTACGCGTAAAATCAAGCTTTACGCGTAAGTTTTTGACTTTTTGACAACCAAACTTCAAACGGCCATAACTTTTGAACCGTAACTCCGTTTTCGACGAATCAGCTGTCAAAACGACCGCGAGACCGAGAAGAAGGACACGTTGAATAATCTAAAGATCATTCAAGCCCACCTTCGAGGCCCAAATCCACTCTGAACGGATGTAATTGAGGTTTTAAGGTTTCAGATCAAATTTTTCACCATAAAAACTTGCATCAACTTACACTAAACACTACTCCTACTTCGTTGGAACGATCCAAGAATCAACTTTATCAATCTAGACTTCATCAATGGCTACTCAGCAAGATATTCATGCAGCCGGTGCGGAAAACCGACCTCCGATGCTTGAAAAAGGTGGATATCTCCCATGGACAAGCCGCATGCTTCGTTACATCAAAACAAAGCCTGATGGTAAACTAATGATCAACTCCATTACAAATGGTCCATTCAAGCCAAGACAAGTTCAAATTGAAGGTAATCCAAATGCAACACCTCCTACTCAACCATTCGTGCGTGAACAAACAGAAGCAGATTACACAGAGGAAGACAAGAAGCAGATCGCCGCTGATGATATGGCAATGCATTTAATCCAACTTGGATTACCACGGGAGATCTTTGCTGCGGTCGACAGTTGTGAAACTGCTTATGCTATGTGGGAACGTGTCAGAAGGATATGTCATGGAACAGAGATTGGACAACAGGACGTTGAGAACAAACTTCTTACGGAATGGGAGAACTTTACATCTACTAAAGGTGAACAGATTGAATCTTACTACACAAGGTTTTGCACTTTGATGAATGAGTTAATCAGAAACAAGTTGACACCTCGAACAATTGCAACAAACATCAAATTCATCAATAACCTTCCAGAAGAATGGGGTCGTTATGTTACAATTGTCAATCAAACAAAGGATTTACATAAGGTGAACTATGATCAACTTACGCTAGACTTTGATGTTACGCGTAAACTTACAGGTTACGCATAACATCTTACGCGTAAGATTATTCAAGGTTTACGCGTAAAATCAAGCTTTACGCGTAAGTTTTTGACTTTTTGACAACCAAACTTCAAACGGCCATAACTTTTGAACCGTAACTCCGTTTTCGACGAATCAGCTGTCAAAACGACCGCGAGACCGAGAAGGACACGTTGAATAACCTAAAGATCATTCAAGCCCACCTTCGAGGCCCAAATCCACTCTGAACGGATGTTATTGAGGTTTTAAGGTTTCAGATCAAATTTTTCACCATAAAAACTTGCATCAACTTACACTAAACACTACTCCTACTTCGTTGGAACGATCCAAGAATCAACTTTATCAATCTAGACTTCATCAATGGCTACTCAGCAAGATATTCATGCAGCCGGTGCGGAAAACCGACCTCCGATGCTTGAAAAAGGTGGATATCTCCCATGGACAAGCCGCATGCTTCGTTACATCAAAACAAAGCCTGATGGTAAACTAATGATCAACTCCATTACAAATGGTCCATTCAAGCCAAGACAAGTTCAAATTGAAGGTAATCCAAATGCAACACCTCCTACTCAACCATTCGTGCGTGAACAAACAGAAGCAGATTACACAGAGGAAGACAAGAAGCAGATCGCCGCTGATGATATGGCAATGCATTTAATCCAACTTGGATTACCACGGGAGATCTTTGCTGCGGTCGACAGTTGTGAAACTGCTTATGCTATGTGGGAACGTGTCAGAAGGATATGTCATGGAACAGAGATTGGACAACAGGACGTTGAGAACAAACTTCTTACGGAATGGGAGAACTTTACATCTACTAAAGGTGAACAGATTGAATCTTACTACACAAGGTTTTGCACTTTGATGAATGAGTTAATCAGAAACAAGTTGACACCTCGAACAATTGCAACAAACATCAAATTCATCAATAACCTTCCAGAAGAATGGGGTCGTTATGTTACAATTGTCAATCAAACAAAGGATTTACATAAGGTGAACTATGATCAACTTACGCTAGACTTTGATGTTACGCGTAAACTTACAGGTTACGCATAACATCTTACGCGTAAGATTATTCAAGGTTTACGCGTAAAATCAAGCTTTACGCGTAAGTTTTTGACTTTTTGACAACCAAACTTCAAACGGCCATAACTTTTGAACCGTAACTCCGTTTTCGACAAATCAGCTGTCAAAACGACCGCGAGACCGAGAAGAAGGACACGTTGAATAATCTAAAGATTATTCAAGCCCACCTTCGAGGCCCAAATCCACTCTGAACGGATGTAATTGAGGTTTTAAGGTTTCAGATCAAATTTTTCACCATAAAAACTTGCATCAACTTACACTAAACACTACTCCTACTTCGTTGGAACGATCCAAGAATCAACTTTATCAATCTAGACTTCATCAATGGCTACTCAGCAAGATATTCATGCAGCCGGTGCGGAAAACCGACCTCCGATGCTTGAAAAAGGTGGATATCTCCCATGGACAAGCCGCATGCTTCGTTACATCAAAACAAAGCCTGATGGTAAACTAATGATCAACTCCATTACAAATGGTCCATTCAAGCCAAGACAAGTTCAAATTGAAGGTAATCCAAATGCAACACCTCCTACTCAACCATTCGTGCGTGAACAAACAGAAGCAGATTACACAGAGGAAGACAAGAAGCAGATCGCCGCTGATGATATGGCAATGCATTTAATCCAACTTGGATTACCACGGGAGATCTTTGCTGCGGTCGACAGTTGTGAAACTGCTTATGCTATGTGGGAACGTGTCAGAAGGATATGTCATGGAACAGAGATTGGACAACAGGACGTTGAGAACAAACTTCTTACGGAATGGGAGAACTTTACATCTACTAAAGGTGAACAGATTGAATCTTACTACACAAGGTTTTGCACTTTGATGAATGAGTTAATCAGAAACAAGTTGACACCTCGAACAATTGCAACAAACATCAAATTCATCAATAACCTTCCAGAAGAATGGGGTCGTTATGTTACAATTGTCAATCAAACAAAGGATTTACATAAGGTGAACTATGATCAACTTACGCTAGACTTTGATGTTACGCGTAAACTTACAGGTTACGCATAACATCTTACGCGTAAGATTATTCAAGGTTTACGCGTAAAATCAAGCTTTACGCGTAAGTTTTTGACTTTTTGACAACCAAACTTCAAACGGCCATAACTTTTGAACCGTAACTCCGTTTTCGACGAATCAGCTGTCAAAACGACCGCGAGACCGAGAAGGACACGTTGAATAACCTAAAGATCATTCAAGCCCACCTTCGAGGCCCAAATCCACTCTGAACGGATGTTATTGAGGTTTTAAGGTTTCAGATCAAATTTTTCACCATAAAAACTTGCATCAACTTACACTAAACACTACTCCTACTTCGTTGGAACGATCCAAGAATCAACTTTATCAATCTAGACTTCATCAATGGCTACTCAGCAAGATATTCATGCAGCCGGTGCGGAAAACCGACCTCCGATGCTTGAAAAAGGTGGATATCTCCCATGGACAAGCCGCATGCTTCGTTACATCAAAACAAAGCCTGATGGTAAACTAATGATCAACTCCATTACAAATGGTCCATTCAAGCCAAGACAAGTTCAAATTGAAGGTAATCCAAATGCAACACCTCCTACTCAACCATTCGTGCGTGAACAAACAGAAGCAGATTACACAGAGGAAGACAAGAAGCAGATCGCCGCTGATGATATGGCAATGCATTTAATCCAACTTGGATTACCACGGGAGATCTTTGCTGCGGTCGACAGTTGTGAAACTGCTTATGCTATGTGGGAACGTGTCAGAAGGATATGTCATGGAACAGAGATTGGACAACAGGACGTTGAGAACAAACTTCTTACGGAATGGGAGAACTTTACATCTACTAAAGGTGAACAGATTGAATCTTACTACACAAGGTTTTGCACTTTGATGAATGAGTTAATCAGAAACAAGTTGACACCTCGAACAATTGCAACAAACATCAAATTCATCAATAACCTTCCAGAAGAATGGGGTCGTTATGTTACAATTGTCAATCAAACAAAGGATTTACATAAGGTGAACTATGATCAACTTACGCTAGACTTTGATGTTACGCGTAAACTTACAGGTTACGCATAACATCTTACGCGTAAGATTATTCAAGGTTTACGCGTAAAATCAAGCTTTACGCGTAAGTTTTTGACTTTTTGACAACCAAACTTCAAACGGCCATAACTTTTGAACCGTAACTCCGTTTTCGACGAATCAGCTGTCAAAACGACCGCGAGACCGAGAAGGACACGTTGAATAACCTAAAGATCATTCAAGCCCACCTTCGAGGCCCAAATCCACTCTGAACGGATGTTATTGAGGTTTTAAGGTTTCAGATCAAATTTTTCACCATAAAAACTTGCATCAACTTACACTAAACACTACTCCTACTTCGTTGGAACGATCCAAGAATCAACTTTATCAATCTAGACTTCATCAATGGCTACTCAGCAAGATATTCATGCAGCCGGTGCGGAAAACCGACCTCCGATGCTTGAAAAAGGTGGATATCTCCCATGGACAAGCCGCATGCTTCGTTACATCAAAACAAAGCCTGATGGTAAACTAATGATCAACTCCATTACAAATGGTCCATTCAAGCCAAGACAAGTTCAAATTGAAGGTAATCCAAATGCAACACCTCCTACTCAACCATTCGTGCGTGAACAAACAGAAGCAGATTACACAGAGGAAGACAAGAAGCAGATCGCCGCTGATGATATGGCAATGCATTTAATCCAACTTGGATTACCACGGGAGATCTTTGCTGCGGTCGACAGTTGTGAAACTGCTTATGCTATGTGGGAACGTGTCAGAAGGATATGTCATGGAACAGAGATTGGACAACAGGACGTTGAGAACAAACTTCTTACGGAATGGGAGAACTTTACATCTACTAAAGGTGAACAGATTGAATCTTACTACACAAGGTTTTGCACTTTGATGAATGAGTTAATCAGAAACAAGTTGACACCTCGAACAATTGCAACAAACATCAAATTCATCAATAACCTTCCAGAAGAATGGGGTCGTTATGTTACAATTGTCAATCAAACAAAGGATTTACATAAGGTGAACTATGATCAACTTACGCTAGACTTTGATGTTACGCGTAAACTTACAGGTTACGCATAACATCTTACGCGTAAGATTATTCAAGGTTTACGCGTAAAATCAAGCTTTACGCGTAAGTTTTTGACTTTTTGACAACCAAACTTCAAACGGCCATAACTTTTGAACCGTAACTCCGTTTTCGACGAATCAGCTGTCAAAACGACCGCGAGACCGAGAAGGACACGTTGAATAATCTAAAGATCATTCAAGCCCACCTTCGAGGCCCAAATCCACTCTGAACGGATGTTATTGAGGTTTTAAGGTTTCAGATCAAATTTTTCACCATAAAAACTTGCATCAACTTACACTAAACACTACTCCTACTTCGTTGGAACGATCCAAGAATCAACTTTATCAATCTAGACTTCATCAATGGCTACTCAGCAAGATATTCATGCAGCCGGTGCGGAAAACCGACCTCCGATGCTTGAAAAAGGTGGATATCTCCCATGGACAAGCCGCATGCTTCGTTACATCAAAACAAAGCCTGATGGTAAACTAATGATCAACTCCATTACAAATGGTCCATTCAAGCCAAGACAAGTTCAAATTGAAGGTAATCCAAATGCAACACCTCCTACTCAACCATTCGTGCGTGAACAAACATAAGCAGATTACACAGAGGAAGACAAGAAGCAGATCGCCGCTGATGATATGGCAATGCATTTAATCCAACTTGGATTACCACGGGAGATCTTTGCTGCGGTCGACAGTTGTGAAACTGCTTATGCTATGTGGGAACGTGTCAGAAGGATATGTCATGGAACAGAGATTGGACAACAGGACGTTGAGAACAAACTTCTTACGGAATGGGAGAACTTTACATCTACTAAAGGTGAACAGATTGAATCTTACTACACAAGGTTTTGCACTTTGATGAATGAGTTAATCAGAAACAAGTTGACACCTCGAACAATTGCAACAAACATCAAATTCATCAATAACCTTCCAGAAGAATGGGGTCGTTATGTTACAATTGTCAATCAAACAAAGGATTTACATAAGGTGAACTATGATCAACTTACGCTAGACTTTGATGTTACGCGTAAACTTACAGGTTACGCATAACATCTTACGCGTAAGATTATTCAAGGTTTACGCGTAAAATCAAGCTTTACGCGTAAGTTTTTGACTTTTTGACAACCAAACTTCAAACGGCCATAACTTTTGAACCGTAACTCCGTTTTCGACGAATCAGCTGTCAAAACGACCGCGAGACCGAGAAGAAGGACACGTTGATTAATCTAAAGATTATTCAAGCCCACCTTCGAGGCCCAAATCCACTCTGAACGGATGTTATTGAGGTTTTAAGGTTTCAGATCAAATTTTTCACCATAAAAACTTGCATCAACTTACACTAAACACTACTCCTACTTCGTTGGAACGATCCAAGAATCAACTTTATCAATCTAGACTTCATCAATGGCTACTCAGCAAGATATTCATGCAGCCGGTGCGGAAAACCGACCTCCGATGCTTGAAAAAGGTGGATATCTCCCATGGACAAGCCGCATGCTTCGTTACATCAAAACAAAGCCTGATGGTAAACTAATGATCAACTCCATTACAAATGGTCCATTCAAGCCAAGACAAGTTCAAATTGAAGGTAATCCAAATGCAACACCTCCTACTCAACCATTCGTGCGTGAACAAACAGAAGCAGATTACACAGAGGAAGACAAGAAGCAGATCGCCGCTGATGATATGGCAATGCATTTAATCCAACTTGGATTACCACGGGAGATCTTTGCTGCGGTCGACAGTTGTGAAACTGCTTATGCTATGTGGGAACGTGTCAGAAGGATATGTCATGGAACAGAGATTGGACAACAGGACGTTGAGAACAAACTTCTTACGGAATGGGAGAACTTTACATCTACTAAAGGTGAACAGATTGAATCTTACTACACAAGGTTTTGCACTTTGATGAATGAGTTAATCAGAAACAAGTTGACACCTCGAACAATTGCAACAAACATCAAATTCATCAATAACCTTCCAGAAGAATGGGGTCGTTATGTTACAATTGTCAATCAAACAAAGGATTTACATAAGGTGAACTATGATCAACTTACGCTAGACTTTGATGTTACGCGTAAACTTACAGGTTACGCATAACATCTTACGCGTAAGATTATTCAAGGTTTACGCGTAAAATCAAGCTTTACGCGTAAGTTTTTGACTTTTTGACAACCAAACTTCAAACGGCCATAACTTTTGAACCGTAACTCCGTTTTCGACGAATCAGCTGTCAAAACGACCGCGAGACCGAGAAGAAGGACACGTTGAATAATCTAAAGATTATTCAAGCCCACCTTCGAGGCCCAAATCCACTCTGAACGGATGTTATTGAGGTTTTAAGGTTTCAGATCAAATTTTTCACCATAAAAACTTGCATCAACTTACACTAAACACTACTCCTACTTCGTTGGTACGATCCAAGAATCAACTTTATCAATCTAGACTTCATCAATGGCTACTCAGCAAGATATTCATGCAGCCGGTGCGGAAAACCGACCTCCGATGCTTGAAAAAGGTGGATATCTCCCATGGACAAGCCGCATGCTTCGTTACATCAAAACAAAGCCTGATGGTAAACTAATGATCAACTCCATTACAAATGGTCCATTCAAGCCAAGACAAGTTCAAATTGAAGGTAATCCAAATGCAACACCTCCTACTCAACCATTCGTGCGTGAACAAACAGAAGCAGATTACACAGAGGAAGACAAGAAGCAGATCGCCGCTGATGATATGGCAATGCATTTAATCCAACTTGGATTACCACGGGAGATCTTTGCTGCGGTCGACAGTTGTGAAACTGCTTATGCTATGTGGGAACGTGTCAGAAGGATATGTCATGGAACAGAGATTGGACAACAGGACGTTGAGAACAAACTTCTTACGGAATGGGAGAACTTTACATCTACTAAAGGTGAACAGATTGAATCTTACTACACAAGGTTTTGCACTTTGATGAATGAGTTAATCAGAAACAAGTTGACACCTCGAACAATTGCAACAAACATCAAATTCATCAATAACCTTCCAGAAGAATGGGGTCGTTATGTTACAATTGTCAATCAAACAAAGGATTTACATAAGGTGAACTATGATCAACTTACGCTAGACTTTGATGTTACGCGTAAACTTACAGGTTACGCATAACATCTTACGCGTAAGATTATTCAAGGTTTACGCGTAAAATCAAGCTTTACGCGTAAGTTTTTGACTTTTTGACAACCAAACTTCAAACGGCCATAACTTTTGAACCGTAACTCCGTTTTCGACGAATCAGCTGTCAAAACGACCGCGAGACCGAGAAGAAGGACACGTTGAATCATCTAAAGATCATTCAAGCCCACCTTCGAGGCCCAAATCCACTCTGAACGGACGTTATTGAGGTTTTAAGGTTTCAGATCAAATTTTTCACCATAAAAACTTGCATCAACTTACACTAAACACTACTCCTACTTCGTTGGAACGATCCAAGAATCAACTTTATCAATCTAGACTTCATCAATGGCTACTCAGCAAGATATTCATGCAGCCGGTGCAGAAAACCGACCTCCGATGCTTGAAAAAGGTGGATATCTCCCATGGACAAGCCGCACGCTTCGTTACATCAAAACAAAGCCTGATGGTAAACTAATGATCAACTCCATTACAAATGGTCCATTCAAGCCAAGACAAGTTCAGATTGAAGGTAATCCAAATGCAACACCTCCTACTCAACCATTCGTGCGTGAACAAACAGAAGCAGATTACACAGAGGAAGACAAGAAGCAGATCGCCGCTGATGATATGGCAATGCATTTAATCCAACTTGGATTACCACGGGAGATCTTTGCTGCGGTCGACAGTTGTGAAACTGCTTATGCTATGTGGGAACGTGTCAGAAGGATATGTCATGGAACAGAGATTGGACAACAGGACGTTGAGAACAAACTTCTTACGGAATGGGAGAACTTTACATCTACTAAAGGTGAACAGATTGAATCTTACTACACAAGGTTTTGCACTTTGATGAATGAGTTAATCAGAAACAAGTTGACACCTCGAACAATTGCAACAAACATCAAATTCATCAATAACCTTCCAGAAGAATGGGGTCGTTATGTTACAATTGTCAATCAAACAAAGGATTTACATAAGGTGAACTATGATCAACTTACGCTAGACTTTGATGTTACGCGTAAACTTACAGGTTACGCATAACATCTTACGCGTAAGATTATTCAAGGTTTACGCGTAAAATCAAGCTTTACGCGTAAGTTTTTGACTTTTTGACAACCAAACTTCAAACGGCCATAACTTTTGAACCGTAACTCCGTTTTCGACGAATCAGCTGTCAAAACGACCGCGAGACCGAGAAGAAGGACACGTTGAATCATCTAAAGATCATTCAAGCCCACCTTCGAGGCCCAAATCCACTCTGAACGGACGTTATTGAGGTTTTAAGGTTTCAGATCAAATTTTTCACCATAAAAACTTGCATCAACTTACACTAAACACTACTCCTACTTCGTTGGAACGATCCAAGAATCAACTTTATCAATCTAGACTTCATCAATGGCTACTCAGCAAGATATTCATGCAGCCGGTGCGGAAAACCGACCTCCGATGCTTGAAAAAGGTGGATATCTCCCATGGACAAGCCGCATGCTTCGTTACATCAAAACAAAGCCTGATGGTAAACTAATGATCAACTCCATTACAAATGGTCCATTCAAGCCAAGACAAGTTCAAATTGAAGGTAATCCAAATGCAACACCTCCTACTCAACCATTCGTGCGTGAACAAACAGAAGCAGATTACACAGAGGAAGACAAGAAGCAGATCGCCGCTGATGATATGGCAATGCATTTAATCCAACTTGGATTACCACGGGAGATCTTTGCTGCGGTCGACAGTTGTGAAACTGCTTATGCTATGTGGGAACGTGTCAGAAGGATATGTCATGGAACAGAGATTGGACAACAGGACGTTGAGAACAAACTTCTTACGGAATGGGAGAACTTTACATCTACTAAAGGTGAACAGATTGAATCTTACTACACAAGGTTTTGCACTTTGATGAATGAGTTAATCAGAAACAAGTTGACACCTCGAACAATTGCAACAAACATCAAATTCATCAATAACCTTCCAGAAGAATGGGGTCGTTATGTTACAATTGTCAATCAAACAAAGGATTTACATAAGGTGAACTATGATCAACTTACGCTAGACTTTGATGTTACGCGTAAACTTACAGGTTACGCATAACATCTTACGCGTAAGATTATTCAAGGTTTACGCGTAAAATCAAGCTTTACGCGTAAGTTTTTGACTTTTTGACAACCAAACTTCAAACGGCCATAACTTTTGAACCGTAACTCCGTTTTCGACGAATCAGCTGTCAAAACGACCGCGAGACCGAGAAGAAGGACACGTTGAACCATCTAAAGATCATTCAAGCCCACCTTCGAGGCCCAAATCCACTCTGAACGGACGTTATTGAGGTTTTAAGGTTTCAGATCAAATTTTTCACCATAAAAACTTGCATCAACTTACACTAAACACTACTCCTACTTCGTTGGAACGATCCAAGAATCAACTTTATCAATCTAGACTTCATCAATGGCTACTCAGCAAGATATTCATGCAGCCGGTGCGGAAAACCGACCTCCGATGCTTGAAAAAGGTGGATATCTCCCATGGACAAGCCGCATGCTTCGTTACATCAAAACAAAGCCTGATGGTAAACTAATGATCAACTCCATTACAAATGGTCCATTCAAGCCAAGACAAGTTCAAATTGAAGGTAATCCAAATGCAACACCTCCTACTCAACCATTCGTGCGTGAACAAACAGAAGCAGATTACACAGAGGAAGACAAGAAGCAGATCGCCGCTGATGATATGGCAATGCATTTAATCCAACTTGGATTACCACGGGAGATCTTTGCTGCGGTCGACAGTTGTGAAACTGCTTATGCTATGTGGGAACGTGTCAGAAGGATATGTCATGGAACAGAGATTGGACAACAGGACGTTGAGAACAAACTTCTTACGGAATGGGAGAACTTTACATCTACTAAAGGTGAACAGATTGAATCTTACTACACAAGGTTTTGCACTTTGATGAATGAGTTAATCAGAAACAAGTTGACACCTCGAACAATTGCAACAAACATCAAATTCATCAATAACCTTCCAGAAGAATGGGGTCGTTATGTTACAATTGTCAATCAAACAAAGGATTTACATAAGGTGAACTATGATCAACTTACGCTAGACTTTGATGTTACGCGTAAACTTACAGGTTACGCATAACATCTTACGCGTAAGATTATTCAAGGTTTACGCGTAAAATCAAGCTTTACGCGTAAGTTTTTGACTTTTTGACAACCAAACTTCAAACGGCCATAACTTTTGAACCGTAACTCCGTTTTCGACGAATCAGCTGTCAAAACGACCGCGAGACCGAGAAGAAGGACACGTTGAACCATCTAAAGATCATTCAAGCCCACCTTCGAGGCCCAAATCCACTCTGAACGGACGTTATTGAGGTTTTAAGGTTTCAGATCAAATTTTTCACCATAAAAACTTGCATCAACTTACACTAAACACTACTCCTACTTCGTTGGAACGATCCAAGAATCAACTTTATCAATCTAGACTTCATCAATGGCTACTCAGCAAGATATTCATGCAGCCGGTGCGGAAAACCGACCTCCGATGCTTGAAAAAGGTGGATATCTCCCATGGACAAGCCGCATGCTTCGTTACATCAAAACAAAGCCTGATGGTAAACTAATGATCAACTCCATTACAAATGGTCCATTCAAGCCAAGACAAGTTCAAATTGAAGGTAATCCAAATGCAACACCTCCTACTCAACCATTCGTGCGTGAACAAACAGAAGCAGATTACACAGAGGAAGACAAGAAGCAGATCGCCGCTGATGATATGGCAATGCATTTAATCCAACTTGGATTACCACGGGAGATCTTTGCTGCGGTCGACAGTTGTGAAACTGCTTATGCTATGTGGGAACGTGTCAGAAGGATATGTCATGGAACAGAGATTGGACAACAGGACGTTGAGAACAAACTTCTTACGGAATGGGAGAACTTTACATCTACTAAAGGTGAACAGATTGAATCTTACTACACAAGGTTTTGCACTTTGATGAATGAGTTAATCAGAAACAAGTTGACACCTCGAACAATTGCAACAAACATCAAATTCATCAATAACCTTCCAGAAGAATGGGGTCGTTATGTTACAATTGTCAATCAAACAAAGGATTTACATAAGGTGAACTATGATCAACTTACGCTAGACTTTGATGTTACGCGTAAACTTACAGGTTACGCATAACATCTTACGCGTAAGATTATTCAAGGTTTACGCGTAAAATCAAGCTTTACGCGTAAGTTTTTGACTTTTTGACAACCAAACTTCAAACGGCCATAACTTTTGAACCGTAACTCCGTTTTCGACGAATCAGCTGTCAAAACGACCGCGAGACCGAGAAGAAGGACACGTTGAATGATCTAAAGATCATTCAAGCCCACCTTCGAGGCCCAAATCCACTCTGAACGGATGTTATTGAGGTTTTAAGGTTTCAGATCAAATTTTTCACCATAAAAACTTGCATCAACTTACACTAAACACTACTCCTACTTCGTTGGAACGATCCAAGAATCAACTTTATCAATCTAGACTTCATCAATGGCTACTCAGCAAGATATTCATGCAGCCGGTGCGGAAAACCGACCTCCGATGCTTGAAAAAGGTGGATATCTCCCATGGACAAGCCGCATGCTTCGTTACATCAAAACAAAGCCTGATGGTAAACTAATGATCAACTCCATTACAAATGGTCCATTCAAGCCAAGACAAGTTCAAATTGAAGGTAATCCAAATGCAACACCTCCTACTCAACCATTCGTGCGTGAACAAACAGAAGCAGATTACACAGAGGAAGACAAGAAGCAGATCGCCGCTGATGATATGGCAATGCATTTAATCCAACTTGGATTACCACGGGAGATCTTTGCTGCGGTCGACAGTTGTGAAACTGCTTATGCTATGTGGGAACGTGTCAGAAGGATATGTCATGGAACAGAGATTGGACAACAGGACGTTGAGAACAAACTTCTTACGGAATGGGAGAACTTTACATCTACTAAAGGTGAACAGATTGAATCTTACTACACAAGGTTTTGCACTTTGATGAATGAGTTAATCAGAAACAAGTTGACACCTCGAACAATTGCAACAAACATCAAATTCATCAATAACCTTCCAGAAGAATGGGGTCGTTATGTTACAATTGTCAATCAAACAAAGGATTTACATAAGGTGAACTATGATCAACTTACGCTAGACTTTGATGTTACGCGTAAACTTACAGGTTACGCATAACATCTTACGCGTAAGATTATTCAAGGTTTACGCGTAAAATCAAGCTTTACGCGTAAGTTTTTGACTTTTTGACAACCAAACTTCAAACGGCCATAACTTTTGAACCGTAACTCCGTTTTCGACGAATCAGCTGTCAAAACGACCGCGAGACCGAGAAGAAGGACACGTTGAATAATCTAAAGATCATTCAAGCCCACCTTCGAGGCCCAAATCCACTCAGAACGGATGTTATTGAGGTTTTAAGGTTTCAGATCAAATTTTTCACCATAAAAACTTGCATCAACTTACACTAAACACTACTCCTACTTCGTTGGAACGATCCAAGAATCAACTTTATCAATCTAGACTTCATCAATGGCTACTCAGCAAGATATTCATGCAGCCGGTGCGGAAAACCGACCTCCGATGCTTGAAAAAGGTGGATATCTCCCATGGACAAGCCGCATGCTTCGTTACATCAAAACAAAGCCTGATGGTAAACTAATGATCAACTCCATTACAAATGGTCCATTCAAGCCAAGACAAGTTCAAATTGAAGGTAATCCAAATGCAACACCTCCTACTCAACCATTCGTGCGTGAACAAACAGAAGCAGATTACGCAGAGGAAGACAAGAAGCAGATCGTCGCTGATGATATGGCAATGCATTTAATCCAACTTGGATTACCACGGGAGATCTTTGCTGCGGTCGACAGTTGTGAAACTGCTTATGCTATGTGGGAACGTGTCAGAAGGATATGTCATGGAACAGAGATTGGACAACAGGACGTTGAGAACAAACTTCTTACGGAATGGGAGAACTTTACATCTACTAAAGGTGAACAGATTGAATCTTACTACACAAGGTTTTGCACTTTGATGAATGAGTTAATCAGAAACAAGTTGACACCTCGAACAATTGCAACAAACATCAAATTCATCAATAACCTTCCAGAAGAATGGGGTCGTTATGTTACAATTGTCAATCAAACAAAGGATTTACATAAGGTGAACTATGATCAACTTACGCTAGACTTTGATGTTACGCGTAAACTTACAGGTTACGCATAACATCTTACGCGTAAGATTATTCAAGGTTTACGCGTAAAATCAAGCTTTACGCGTAAGTTTTTGACTTTTTGACAACCAAACTTCAAACGGCCATAACTTTTGAACCGTAACTCCGTTTTCGACGAATCAGCTGTCAAAACGACCGCGAGACCGAGAAGAAGGACACGTTGAATAATCTAAAGATTATTCAAGCCCACCTTCGAGGCCCAAATCCACTCTGAACGGATGTTATTGAGGTTTTAAGGTTTCAGATCAAATTTTTCACCATAAAAACTTGCATCAACTTACACTAAACACTACTCCTACTTCGTTGGAACGATCCAAGAATCAACTTTATCAATCTAGACTTCATCAATGGCTACTCAGCAAGATATTCATGCAGCCGGTGCGGAAAACCGACCTCCGATGCTTGAAAAAGGTGGATATCTCCCATGGACAAGCCGCATGCTTCGTTACATCAAAACAAAGCCTGATGGTAAACTAATGATCAACTCCATTACAAATGGTCCATTCAAGCCAAGACAAGTTCAAATTGAAGGTAATCCAAATGCAACACCTCCTACTCAACCATTCGTGCGTGAACAAACAGAAGCAGATTACACAGAGGAAGACAAGAAGCAGATCGCCGCTGATGATATGGCAATGCATTTAATCCAACTTGGATTACCACGGGAGATCTTTGCTGCGGTCGACAGTTGTGAAACTGCTTATGCTATGTGGGAACGTGTCAGAAGGATATGTCATGGAACAGAGATTGGACAACAGGACGTTGAGAACAAACTTCTTACGGAATGGGAGAACTTTACATCTACTAAAGGTGAACAGATTGAATCTTACTACACAAGGTTTTGCACTTTGATGAATGAGTTAATCAGAAACAAGTTGACACCTCGAACAATTGCAACAAACATCAAATTCATCAATAACCTTCCAGAAGAATGGGGTCGTTATGTTACAATTGTCAATCAAACAAAGGATTTACATAAGGTGAACTATGATCAACTTACGCTAGACTTGGATGTTACGCGTAAACTTACAGGTTACGCATCACATCTTACGCGTAAGATTATTCAAGGTTTACGCGTAAAATCAAGCTTTACGCGTAAGTTTTTGACTTTTTGACAACCAAACTTCAAACGGCCATAACTTTTGAACCGTAACTCCGTTTTCGACGAATCAGCTGTCAAAACGACCGCGAGACCGAGAAGAAGGACACGTTGAATCATCTAAAGATCATTCAAGCCCACCTTCGAGGCCCAAATCCACTCTGAACGGATGTTATTGAGGTTTTAAGGTTTCAAATCAAATTTTTCACCATAAAAACTTGCATCAACTTACACTAAACACTACTCCTACTTCGTTGGAACGATCCAAGAATCAACTTTATCAATCTAGACTTCATCAATGGCTACTCAGCAAGATATTCATGCAGCCGGTGCGGAAAACCGACCTCCGATGCTTGAAAAAGGTGGATATCTCCCATGGACAAGCCGCATGCTTCGTTACATCAAAACAAAGCCTGATGGTAAACTAATGATCAACTCCATTACAAATGGTCCATTCAAGCCAAGACAAGTTCAAATTGAAGGTAATCCAAATGCAACACCTCCTACTCAACCATTCGTGCGTGAACAAACAGAAGCAGATTACGCAGAGGAAGACAAGAAGCAGATCGTCGCTGATGATATGGCAATGCATTTAATCCAACTTGGATTACCACGGGAGATCTTTGCTGCGGTCGACAGTTGTGAAACTGCTTATGCTATGTGGGAACGTGTCAGAAGGATATGTCATGGAACAGAGATTGGACAACAGGACGTTGAGAACAAACTTCTTACGGAATGGGAGAACTTTACATCTACTAAAGGTGAACAGATTGAATCTTACTACACAAGGTTTTGCACTTTGATGAATGAGTTAATCAGAAACAAGTTGACACCTCGAACAATTGCAACAAACATCAAATTCATCAATAACCTTCCAGAAGAATGGGGTCGTTATGTTACAATTGTCAATCAAACAAAGGATTTACATAAGGTGAACTATGATCAACTTACGCTAGACTTTGATGTTACGCGTAAACTTACAGGTTACGCATCACATCTTACGCGTAAGATTATTCAAGGTTTACGCGTAAAATCAAGCTTTACGCGTAAGTTTTTGACTTTTTGACAACCAAACTTCAAACGGCCATAACTTTTGAACCGTAACTCCGTTTTCGACGAATCAGCTGTCAAAACGACCGCGAGACCGAGAAGAAGGACACGTTGAATCATCTAAAGATCATTCAAGCCCACCTTCGAGGCCCAAATCCACTCTGAACGGATGTTATTGAGGTTTTAAGGTTTCAGATCAAATTTTTCACCATAAAAACTTGCATCAACTTACACTAAACACTACTCCTACTTCGTTGGAACGATCCAAGAATCAACTTTATCAATCTAGACTTCATCAATGGCTACTCAGCAAGATATTCATGCAGCCGGTGCGGAAAACCGACCTCCGATGCTTGAAAAAGGTGGATATCTCCCATGGACAAGCCGCATGCTTCGTTACATCAAAACAAAGCCTGATGGTAAACTAATGATCAACTCCATTACAAATGGTCCATTCAAGCCAAGACAAGTTCAAATTGAAGGTAATCCAAATGCAACACCTCCTACTCAACCATTCGTGCGTGAACAAACAGAAGCAGATTACGCAGAGGAAGACAAGAAGCAGATCGTCGCTGATGATATGGCAATGCATTTAATCCAACTTGGATTACCACGGGAGATCTTTGCTGCGGTCGACAGTTGTGAAACTGCTTATGCTATGTGGGAACGTGTCAGAAGGATATGTCATGGAACAGAGATTGGACAACAGGACGTTGAGAACAAACTTCTTACGGAATGGGAGAACTTTACATCTACTAAAGGTGAACAGATTGAATCTTACTACACAAGGTTTTGCACTTTGATGAATGAGTTAATCAGAAACAAGTTGACACCTCGAACAATTGCAACAAACATCAAATTCATCAATAACCTTCCAGAAGAATGGGGTCGTTATGTTACAATTGTCAATCAAACAAAGGATTTACATAAGGTGAACTATGATCAACTTACGCTAGACTTTGATGTTACGCGTAAACTTACAGGTTACGCATAACATCTTACGCGTAAGATTATTCAAGGTTTACGCGTAAAATCAAGCTTTACGCGTAAGTTTTTGACTTTTTGACAACCAAACTTCAAACGGCCATAACTTTTGAACCGTAACTCCGTTTTCGACGAATCAGCTGTCAAAACGACCGCGAGACCGAGAAGAAGGACACGTTGAATAATCTAAAGATCATTCAAGCCCACCTTCGAGGCCCAAATCCACTCTGAACGGATGTTATTGAGGTTTTAAGGTTTCAGATCAAATTTTTCACCATAAAAACTTGCATCAACTTACACTAAACACTACTCCTACTTCGTTGGAACGATCCAAGAATCAACTTTATCAATCTAGACTTCATCAATGGCTACTCAGCAAGATATTCATGCAGCCGGTGCGGAAAACCGACCTCCGATGCTTGAAAAAGGTGGATATCTCCCATGGACAAGCCGCATGCTTCGTTACATCAAAACAAAGCCTGATGGTAAACTAATGATCAACTCCATTACAAATGGTCCATTCAAGCCAAGACAAGTTCAAATTGAAGGTAATCCAAATGCAACACCTCCTACTCAACCATTCGTGCGTGAACAAACAGAAGCAGATTACGCAGAGGAAGACAAGAAGCAGATCGTCGCTGATGATATGGCAATGCATTTAATCCAACTTGGATTACCACGGGAGATCTTTGCTGCGGTCGACAGTTGTGAAACTGCTTATGCTATGTGGGAACGTGTCAGAAGGATATGTCATGGAACAGAGATTGGACAACAGGACGTTGAGAACAAACTTCTTACGGAATGGGAGAACTTTACATCTACTAAAGGTGAACAGATTGAATCTTACTACACAAGGTTTTGCACTTTGATGAATGAGTTAATCAGAAACAAGTTGACACCTCGAACAATTGCAACAAACATCAAATTCATCAATAACCTTCCAGAAGAATGGGGTCGTTATGTTACAATTGTCAATCAAACAAAGGATTTACATAAGGTGAACTATGATCAACTTACGCTAGACTTTGATGTTACGCGTAAACTTACAGGTTACGCATAACATCTTACGCGTAAGATTATTCAAGGTTTACGCGTAAAATCAAGCTTTACGCGTAAGTTTTTGACTTTTTGACAACCAAACTTCAAACGGCCATAACTTTTGAACCGTAACTCCGTTTTCGACGAATCAGCTGTCAAAACGACCGCGAGACCGAGAAGAAGGACACGTTGAATCATTTAAAGATCATTCAAGCCCACCTTCGAGGCCCAAATCCACTCTGAACGGATGTTATTGAGGTTTTAAGGTTTCAGATCAAATTTTTCACCATAAAAACTTGCATCAACTTACACTAAACACTACTCCTACTTCGTTGGAACGATCCAAGAATCAACTTTATCAATCTAGACTTCATCAATGGCTACTCAGCAAGATATTCATGCAGCCGGTGCGGAAAACCGACCTCCGATGCTTGAAAAAGGTGGATATCTCCCATGGACAAGCCGCATGCTTCGTTACATCAAAACAAAGCCTGATGGTAAACTAATGATCAACTCCATTACAAATGGTCCATTCAAGCCAAGACAAGTTCAAATTGAAGGTAATCCAAATGCAACACCTCCTACTCAACCATTCGTGCGTGAACAAACAGAAGCAGATTACACAGAGGAAGACAAGAAGCAGATCGCCGCTGATGATATGGCAATGCATTTAATCCAACTTGGATTACCACGGGAGATCTTTGCTGCGGTCGACAGTTGTGAAACTGCTTATGCTATGTGGGAACGTGTCAGAAGGATATGTCATGGAACAGAGATTGGACAACAGGACGTTGAGAACAAACTTCTTACGGAATGGGAGAACTTTACATCTACTAAAGGTGAACAGATTGAATCTTACTACACAAGGTTTTGCACTTTGATGAATGAGTTAATCAGAAACAAGTTGACACCTCGAACAATTGCAACAAACATCAAATTCATCAATAACCTTCCAGAAGAATGGGGTCGTTATGTTACAATTGTCAATCAAACAAAGGATTTACATAAGGTGAACTATGATCAACTTACGCTAGACTTTGATGTTACGCGTAAACTTACAGGTTACGCATAACATCTTACGCGTAAGATTATTCAAGGTTTACGCGTAAAATCAAGCTTTACGCGTAAGTTTTTGACTTTTTGACAACCAAACTTCAAACGGCCATAACTTTTGAACCGTAACTCCGTTTTCGACGAATCAGCTGTCAAAACGACCGCGAGACCGAGAAGAAGGACACGTTGAATCATCTAAAGATCATTCAAGCCCACCTTCGAGGCCCAAATCCACTCTGAACGGATGTTATTGAGGTTTTAAGGTTTCAGATCAAATTTTTCACCATAAAAACTTGCATCAACTTACACTAAACACTACTCCTACTTCGTTGGAACGATCCAAGAATCAACTTTATCAATCTAGACTTCATCAATGGCTACTCAGCAAGATATTCATGCAGCCGGTGCGGAAAACCGACCTCCGATGCTTGAAAAAGGTGGATATCTCCCATGGACAAGCCGCATGCTTCGTTACATCAAAACAAAGCCTGATGGTAAACTAATGATCAACTCCATTACAAATGGTCCATTCAAGCCAAGACAAGTTCAAATTGAAGGTAATCCAAATGCAACACCTCCTACTCAACCATTCGTGCGTGAACAAACAGAAGCAGATTACACAGAGGAAGACAAGAAGCAGATCGCCGCTGATGATATGGCAATGCATTTAATCCAACTTGGATTACCACGGGAGATCTTTGCTGCGGTCGACAGTTGTGAAACTGCTTATGCTATGTGGGAACGTGTCAGAAGGATATGTCATGGAACAGAGATTGGACAACAGGACGTTGAGAACAAACTTCTTACGGAATGGGAGAACTTTACATCTACTAAAGGTGAACAGATTGAATCTTACTACACAAGGTTTTGCACTTTGATGAATGAGTTAATCAGAAACAAGTTGACACCTCGAACAATTGCAACAAACATCAAATTCATCAATAACCTTCCAGAAGAATGGGGTCGTTATGTTACAATTGTCAATCAAACAAAGGATTTACATAAGGTGAACTATGATCAACTTACGCTAGACTTTGATGTTACGCGTAAACTTACAGGTTACGCATAACATCTTACGCGTAAGATTATTCAAGGTTTACGCGTAAAATCAAGCTTTACGCGTAAGTTTTTGACTTTTTGACAACCAAACTTCAAACGGCCATAACTTTTGAACCGTAACTCCGTTTTCGACGAATCAGCTGTCAAAACGACCGCGAGACCGAGAAGAAGGACACGTTGAATAATGTAAAGATCATTCAAGCCCACCTTCGAGGCCCAAATCCACTCTGAACGGATGTTATTGAGGTTTTAAGGTTTCAGATCAAATTTTTCACCATAAAAACTTGCATCAACTTACACTAAACACTACTCCTACTTCGTTGGAACGATCCAAGAATCAACTTTATCAATCTAGACTTCATCAATGGCTACTCAGCAAGATATTCATGCAGCCGGTGCGGAAAACCGACCTCCGATGCTTGAAAAAGGTGGATATCTCCCATGGACAAGCCGCATGCTTCGTTACATCAAAACAAAGCCTGATGGTAAACTAATGATCAACTCCATTACAAATGGTCCATTCAAGCCAAGACAAGTTCAAATTGAAGGTAATCCAAATGCAACACCTCCTACTCAACCATTCGTGCGTGAACAAACAGAAGCAGATTACACAGAGGAAGACAAGAAGCAGATCGCCGCTGATGATATGGCAATGCATTTAATCCAACTTGGATTACCACGGGAGATCTTTGCTGCGGTCGACAGTTGTGAAACTGCTTATGCTATGTGGGAACGTGTCAGAAGGATATGTCATGGAACAGAGATTGGACAACAGGACGTTGAGAACAAACTTCTTACGGAATGGGAGAACTTTACATCTACTAAAGGTGAACAGATTGAATCTTACTACACAAGGTTTTGCACTTTGATGAATGAGTTAATCAGAAACAAGTTGACACCTCGAACAATTGCAACAAACATCAAATTCATCAATAACCTTCCAGAAGAATGGGGTCGTTATGTTACAATTGTCAATCAAACAAAGGATTTACATAAGGTGAACTATGATCAACTTACGCTAGACTTTGATGTTACGCGTAAACTTACAGGTTACGCATAACATCTTACGCGTAAGATTATTCAAGGTTTACGCGTAAAATCAAGCTTTACGCGTAAGTTTTTGACTTTTTGACAACCAAACTTCAAACGGCCATAACTTTTGAACCGTAACTCCGTTTTCGACGAATCAGCTGTCAAAACGACCGCGAGACCGAGAAGAAGGACACGTTGAATAATGTAAAGATCATTCAAGCCCACCTTCGAGGCCCAAATCCACTCTGAACGGATGTTATTGAGGTTTTAAGGTTTCAGATCAAATTTTTCACCATAAAAACTTGCATCAACTTACACTAAACACTACTCCTACTTCGTTGGAACGATCCAAGAATCAACTTTATCAATCTAGACTTCATCAATGGCTACTCAGCAAGATATTCATGCAGCCGGTGCGGAAAACCGACCTCCGATGCTTGAAAAAGGTGGATATCTCCCATGGACAAGCCGCATGCTTCGTTACATCAAAACAAAGCCTGATGGTAAACTAATGATCAACTCCATTACAAATGGTCCATTCAAGCCAAGACAAGTTCAAATTGAAGGTAATCCAAATGCAACACCTCCTACTCAACCATTCGTGCGTGAACAAACAGAAGCAGATTACACAGAGGAAGACAAGAAGCAGATCGCCGCTGATGATATGGCAATGCATTTAATCCAACTTGGATTACCACGGGAGATCTTTGCTGCGGTCGACAGTTGTGAAACTGCTTATGCTATGTGGGAACGTGTCAGAAGGATATGTCATGGAACAGAGATTGGACAACAGGACGTTGAGAACAAACTTCTTACGGAATGGGAGAACTTTACATCTACTAAAGGTGAACAGATTGAATCTTACTACACAAGGTTTTGCACTTTGATGAATGAGTTAATCAGAAACAAGTTGACACCTCGAACAATTGCAACAAACATCAAATTCATCAATAACCTTCCAGAAGAATGGGGTCGTTATGTTACAATTGTCAATCAAACAAAGGATTTACATAAGGTGAACTATGATCAACTTACGCTAGACTTTGATGTTACGCGTAAACTTACAGGTTACGCATAACATCTTACGCGTAAGATTATTCAAGGTTTACGCGTAAAATCAAGCTTTACGCGTAAGTTTTTGACTTTTTGACAACCAAACTTCAAACGGCCATAACTTTTGAACCGTAACTCCGTTTTCGACGAATCAGCTGTCAAAACGACCGCGAGACCGAGAAGAAGGACACGTTGAATAATGTAAAGATCATTCAAGCCCACCTTCGAGGCCCAAATCCACTCTGAACGGATGTTATTGAGGTTTTAAGGTTTCAGATCAAATTTTTCACCATAAAAACTTGCATCAACTTACACTAAACACTACTCCTACTTCGTTGGAACGATCCAAGAATCAACTTTATCAATCTAGACTTCATCAATGGCTACTCAGCAAGATATTCATGCAGCCGGTGCGGAAAACCGACCTCCGATGCTTGAAAAAGGTGGATATCTCCCATGGACAAGCCGCATGCTTCGTTACATCAAAACAAAGCCTGATGGTAAACTAATGATCAACTCCATTACAAATGGTCCATTCAAGCCAAGACAAGTTCAAATTGAAGGTAATCCAAATGCAACACCTCCTACTCAACCATTCGTGCGTGAACAAACAGAAGCAGATTACACAGAGGAAGACAAGAAGCAGATCGCCGCTGATGATATGGCAATGCATTTAATCCAACTTGGATTACCACGGGAGATCTTTGCTGCGGTCGACAGTTGTGAAACTGCTTATGCTATGTGGGAACGTGTCAGAAGGATATGTCATGGAACAGAGATTGGACAACAGGACGTTGAGAACAAACTTCTTACGGAATGGGAGAACTTTACATCTACTAAAGGTGAACAGATTGAATCTTACTACACAAGGTTTTGCACTTTGATGAATGAGTTAATCAGAAACAAGTTGACACCTCGAACAATTGCAACAAACATCAAATTCATCAATAACCTTCCAGAAGAATGGGGTCGTTATGTTACAATTGTCAATCAAACAAAGGATTTACATAAGGTGAACTATGATCAACTTACGCTAGACTTTGATGTTACGCGTAAACTTACAGGTTACGCATAACATCTTACGCGTAAGATTATTCAAGGTTTACGCGTAAAATCAAGCTTTACGCGTAAGTTTTTGACTTTTTGACAACCAAACTTCAAACGGCCATAACTTTTGAACCGTAACTCCGTTTTCGACGAATCAGCTGTCAAAACGACCGCGAGACCGAGAAGAAGGACACGTTGAATCATCTAAAGATCATTCAAGCCCACCTTCGAGGCCCAAATCCACTCTGAACTGATGTTATTGAGGTTTTAAGGTTTCAGATCAAATTTTTCACCATAAAAACTTGCATCAACTTACACTAAACACTACTCCTACTTCGTTGGAACGATCCAAGAATCAACTTTATCAATCTAGACTTCATCAATGGCTACTCAGCAAGATATTCATGCAGCCGGTGCGGAAAACCGACCTCCGATGCTTGAAAAAGGTGGATATCTCCCATGGACAAGCCGCATGCTTCGTTACATCAAAACAAAGCCTGATGGTAAACTAATGATCAACTCCATTACAAATGGTCCATTCAAGCCAAGACAAGTTCAAATTGAAGGTAATCCAAATGCAACACCTCCTACTCAACCATTCGTGCGTGAACAAACAGAAGCAGATTACACAGAGGAAGACAAGAAGCAGATCGCCGCTGATGATATGGCAATGCATTTAATCCAACTTGGATTACCACGGGAGATCTTTGCTGCGGTCGACAGTTGTGAAACTGCTTATGCTATGTGGGAACGTGTCAGAAGGATATGTCATGGAACAGAGATTGGACAACAGGACGTTGAGAACAAACTTCTTACGGAATGGGAGAACTTTACATCTACTAAAGGTGAACAGATTGAATCTTACTACACAAGGTTTTGCACTTTGATGAATGAGTTAATCAGAAACAAGTTGACACCTCGAACAATTGCAACAAACATCAAATTCATCAATAACCTTCCAGAAGAATGGGGTCGTTATGTTACAATTGTCAATCAAACAAAGGATTTACATAAGGTGAACTATGATCAACTTACGCTAGACTTTGATGTTACGCGTAAACTTACAGGTTACGCATAACATCTTACGCGTAAGATTATTCAAGGTTTACGCGTAAAATCAAGCTTTACGCGTAAGTTTTTGACTTTTTGACAACCAAACTTCAAACGGCCATAACTTTTGAACCGTAACTCCGTTTTCGACGAATCAGCTGTCAAAACGACCGCGAGACCGAGAAGAAGGACACGTTGAATCATCTAAATATCATTCAAGCCCACCTTCGAGGCCCAAATCCACTCTGAACGGATGTTATTGAGGTTTTAAGGTTTCAGATCAAATTTTTCACCATAAAAACTTGCATCAACTTACACTAAACACTACTCCTACTTCGTTGGAACGATCCAAGAATCAACTTTATCAATCTAGACTTCATCAATGGCTACTCAGCAAGATATTCATGCAGCCGGTGCGGAAAACCGACCTCCGATGCTTGAAAAAGGTGGATATCTCCCATGGACAAGCCGCATGCTTCGTTACATCAAAACAAAGCCTGATGGTAAACTAATGATCAACTCCATTACAAATGGTCCATTCAAGCCAAGACAAGTTCAAATTGAAGGTAATCCAAATGCAACACCTCCTACTCAACCATTCGTGCGTGAACAAACAGAAGCAGATTACACAGAGGAAGACAAGAAGCAGATCGCCGCTGATGATATGGCAATGCATTTAATCCAACTTGGATTACCACGGGAGATCTTTGCTGCGGTCGACAGTTGTGAAACTGCTTATGCTATGTGGGAACGTGTCAGAAGGATATGTCATGGAACAGAGATTGGACAACAGGACGTTGAGAACAAACTTCTTACGGAATGGGAGAACTTTACATCTACTAAAGGTGAACAGATTGAATCTTACTACACAAGGTTTTGCACTTTGATGAATGAGTTAATCAGAAACAAGTTGACACCTCGAACAATTGCAACAAACATCAAATTCATCAATAACCTTCCAGAAGAATGGGGTCGTTATGTTACAATTGTCAATCAAACAAAGGATTTACATAAGGTGAACTATGATCAACTTACGCTAGACTTTGATGTTACGCGTAAACTTACAGGTTACGCATAACATCTTACGCGTAAGATTATTCAAGGTTTACGCGTAAAATCAAGCTTTACGCGTAAGTTTTTGACTTTTTGACAACCAAACTTCAAACGGCCATAACTTTTGAACCGTAACTCCGTTTTCGACGAATCAGCTGTCAAAACGACCGCGAGACCGAGAAGAAGGACACGTTGAATAATCTAAATATCATTCAAGCCCACCTTCGAGGCCCAAATCCACTCTGAACGGATGTTATTGAGGTTTTAAGGTTTCAGATCAAATTTTTCACCATAAAAACTTGCATCAACTTACACTAAACACTACTCCTACTTCGTTGGAACGATCCAAGAATCAACTTTATCAATCTAGACTTCATCAATGGCTACTCAGCAAGATATTCATGCAGCCGGTGCGGAAAACCGACCTCCGATGCTTGAAAAAGGTGGATATCTCCCATGGACAAGCCGCATGCTTCGTTACATCAAAACAAAGCCTGATGGTAAACTAATGATCAACTCCATTACAAATGGTCCATTCAAGCCAAGACAAGTTCAAATTGAAGGTAATCCAAATGCAACACCTCCTACTCAACCATTCGTGCGTGAACAAACAGAAGCAGATTACACAGAGGAAGACAAGAAGCAGATCGCCGCTGATGATATGGCAATGCATTTAATCCAACTTGGATTACCACGGGAGATCTTTGCTGCGGTCGACAGTTGTGAAACTGCTTATGCTATGTGGGAACGTGTCAGAAGGATATGTCATGGAACAGAGATTGGACAACAGGACGTTGAGAACAAACTTCTTACGGAATGGGAGAACTTTACATCTACTAAAGGTGAACAGATTGAATCTTACTACACAAGGTTTTGCACTTTGATGAATGAGTTAATCAGAAACAAGTTGACACCTCGAACAATTGCAACAAACATCAAATTCATCAATAACCTTCCAGAAGAATGGGGTCGTTATGTTACAATTGTCAATCAAACAAAGGATTTACATAAGGTGAACTATGATCAACTTACGCTAGACTTTGATGTTACGCGTAAACTTACAGGTTACGCATAACATCTTACGCGTAAGATTATTCAAGGTTTACGCGTAAAATCAAGCTTTACGCGTAAGTTTTTGACTTTTTGACAACCAAACTTCAAACGGCCATAACTTTTGAACCGTAACTCCGTTTTCGACGAATCAGCTGTCAAAACGACCGCGAGACCGAGAAGAAGGACACGTTGAATCATCTAAAGATCATTCAAGCCCACCTTCGAGGCCCAAATCCACTCTGAACTGATGTTATTGAGGTTTTAAGGTTTCAGATCAAATTTTTCACCATAAAAACTTGCATCAACTTACACTAAACACTACTCCTACTTCGTTGGAACGATCCAAGAATCAACTTTATCAATCTAGACTTCATCAATGGCTACTCAGCAAGATATTCATGCAGCCGGTGCGGAAAACCGACCTCCGATGCTTGAAAAAGGTGGATATCTCCCATGGACAAGCCGCATGCTTCGTTACATCAAAACAAAGCCTGATGGTAAACTAATGATCAACTCCATTACAAATGGTCCATTCAAGCCAAGACAAGTTCAAATTGAAGGTAATCCAAATGCAACACCTCCTACTCAACCATTCGTGCGTGAACAAACAGAAGCAGATTACACAGAGGAAGACAAGAAGCAGATCGCCGCTGATGATATGGCAATGCATTTAATCCAACTTGGATTACCACGGGAGATCTTTGCTGCGGTCGACAGTTGTGAAACTGCTTATGCTATGTGGGAACGTGTCAGAAGGATATGTCATGGAACAGAGATTGGACAACAGGACGTTGAGAACAAACTTCTTACGGAATGGGAGAACTTTACATCTACTAAAGGTGAACAGATTGAATCTTACTACACAAGGTTTTGCACTTTGATGAATGAGTTAATCAGAAACAAGTTGACACCTCGAACAATTGCAACAAACATCAAATTCATCAATAACCTTCCAGAAGAATGGGGTCGTTATGTTACAATTGTCAATCAAACAAAGGATTTACATAAGGTGAACTATGATCAACTTACGCTAGACTTTGATGTTACGCGTAAACTTACAGGTTACGCATAACATCTTACGCGTAAGATTATTCAAGGTTTACGCGTAAAATCAAGCTTTACGCGTAAGTTTTTGACTTTTTGACAACCAAACTTCAAACGGCCATAACTTTTGAACCGTAACTCCGTTTTCGACGAATCAGCTGTCAAAACGACCGCGAGACCGAGAAGAAGGACACGTTGAATAATCTAAATATCATTCAAGCCCACCTTCGAGGCCCAAATCCACTCTGAACGGATGTTATTGAGGTTTTAAGGTTTCAGATCAAATTTTTCACCATAAAAACTTGCATCAACTTACACTAAACACTACTCCTACTTCGTTGGAACGATCCAAGAATCAACTTTATCAATCTAGACTTCATCAATGGCTACTCAGCAAGATATTCATGCAGCCGGTGCGGAAAACCGACCTCCGATGCTTGAAAAAGGTGGATATCTCCCATGGACAAGCCGCATGCTTCGTTACATCAAAACAAAGCCTGATGGTAAACTAATGATCAACTCCATTACAAATGGTCCATTCAAGCCAAGACAAGTTCAAATTGAAGGTAATCCAAATGCAACACCTCCTACTCAACCATTCGTGCGTGAACAAACAGAAGCAGATTACACAGAGGAAGACAAGAAGCAGATCGCCGCTGATGATATGGCAATGCATTTAATCCAACTTGGATTACCACGGGAGATCTTTGCTGCGGTCGACAGTTGTGAAACTGCTTATGCTATGTGGGAACGTGTCAGAAGGATATGTCATGGAACAGAGATTGGACAACAGGACGTTGAGAACAAACTTCTTACGGAATGGGAGAACTTTACATCTACTAAAGGTGAACAGATTGAATCTTACTACACAAGGTTTTGCACTTTGATGAATGAGTTAATCAGAAACAAGTTGACACCTCGAACAATTGCAACAAACATCAAATTCATCAATAACCTTCCAGAAGAATGGGGTCGTTATGTTACAATTGTCAATCAAACAAAGGATTTACATAAGGTGAACTATGATCAACTTACGCTAGACTTTGATGTTACGCGTAAACTTACAGGTTACGCATAACATCTTACGCGTAAGATTATTCAAGGTTTACGCGTAAAATCAAGCTTTACGCGTAAGTTTTTGACTTTTTGACAACCAAACTTCAAACGGCCATAACTTTTGAACCGTAACTCCGTTTTCGACGAATCAGCTGTCAAAACGACCGCGAGACCGAGAAGAAGGACACGTTGAATCATCTAAAGATCATTCAAGCCCACCTTCGAGGCCCAAATCCACTCTGAACGGATGTTATTGAGGTTTTAAGGTTTCAGATCAAATTTTTCACCATAAAAACTTGCATCAACTTACACTAAACACTACTCCTACTTCGTTGGAACGATCCAAGAATCAACTTTATCAATCTAGACTTCATCAATGGCTACTCAGCAAGATATTCATGCAGCCGGTGCGGAAAACCGACCTCCGATGCTTGAAAAAGGTGGATATCTCCCATGGACAAGCCGCATGCTTCGTTACATCAAAACAAAGCCTGATGGTAAACTAATGATCAACTCCATTACAAATGGTCCATTCAAGCCAAGACAAGTTCAAATTGAAGGTAATCCAAATGCAACACCTCCTACTCAACCATTCGTGCGTGAACAAACAGAAGCAGATTACACAGAGGAAGACAAGAAGCAGATCGCCGCTGATGATATGGCAATGCATTTAATCCAACTTGGATTACCACGGGAGATCTTTGCTGCGGTCGACAGTTGTGAAACTGCTTATGCTATGTGGGAACGTGTCAGAAGGATATGTCATGGAACAGAGATTGGACAACAGGACGTTGAGAACAAACTTCTTACGGAATGGGAGAACTTTACATCTACTAAAGGTGAACAGATTGAATCTTACTACACAAGGTTTTGCACTTTGATGAATGAGTTAATCAGAAACAAGTTGACACCTCGAACAATTGCAACAAACATCAAATTCATCAATAACCTTCCAGAAGAATGGGGTCGTTATGTTACAATTGTCAATCAAACAAAGGATTTACATAAGGTGAACTATGATCAACTTACGCTAGACTTTGATGTTACGCGTAAACTTACAGGTTACGCATAACATCTTACGCGTAAGATTATTCAAGGTTTACGCGTAAAATCAAGCTTTACGCGTAAGTTTTTGACTTTTTGACAACCAAACTTCAAACGGCCATAACTTTTGAACCGTAACTCCGTTTTCGACGAATCAGCTGTCAAAACGACCGCGAGACCGAGAAGAAGGACACGTTGAATAATCTAAAGATCATTCAAGCCCACCTTCGAGGCCCAAATCCACTCTGAACGGATGTTATTGAGGTTTTAAGGTTTCAGATCAAATTTTTCACCATAAAAACTTGCATCAACTTACACTAAACACTACTCCTACTTCGTTGGAACGATCCAAGAATCAACTTTATCAATCTAGACTTCATCAATGGCTACTCAGCAAGATATTCATGCAGCCGGTGCGGAAAACCGACCTCCGATGCTTGAAAAAGGTGGATATCTCCCATGGACAAGCCGCATGCTTCGTTACATCAAAACAAAGCCTGATGGTAAACTAATGATCAACTCCATTACAAATGGTCCATTCAAGCCAAGACAAGTTCAAATTGAAGGTAATCCAAATGCAACACCTCCTACTCAACCATTCGTGCGTGAACAAACAGAAGCAGATTACACAGAGGAAGACAAGAAGCAGATCGCCGCTGATGATATGGCAATGCATTTAATCCAACTTGGATTACCACGGGAGATCTTTGCTGCGGTCGACAGTTGTGAAACTGCTTATGCTATGTGGGAACGTGTCAGAAGGATATGTCATGGAACAGAGATTGGACAACAGGACGTTGAGAACAAACTTCTTACGGAATGGGAGAACTTTACATCTACTAAAGGTGAACAGATTGAATCTTACTACACAAGGTTTTGCACTTTGATGAATGAGTTAATCAGAAACAAGTTGACACCTCGAACAATTGCAACAAACATCAAATTCATCAATAACCTTCCAGAAGAATGGGGTCGTTATGTTACAATTGTCAATCAAACAAAGGATTTACATAAGGTGAACTATGATCAACTTACGCTAGACTTTGATGTTACGCGTAAACTTACAGGTTACGCATAACATCTTACGCGTAAGATTATTCAAGGTTTACGCGTAAAATCAAGCTTTACGCGTAAGTTTTTGACTTTTTGACAACCAAACTTCAAACGGCCATAACTTTTGAACCGTAACTCCGTTTTCGACGAATCAGCTGTCAAAACGACCGCGAGACCGAGAAGAAGGACACGTTGAATAATCTAAAGATCATTCAAGCCCACCTTCGAGGCCCAAATCCACTCTGAACGGATGTTATTGAGGTTTTAAGGTTTCAGATCAAATTTTTCACCATAAAAACTTGCATCAACTTACACTAAACACTACTCCTACTTCGTTGGAACGATCCAAGAATCAACTTTATCAATCTAGACTTCATCAATGGCTACTCAGCAAGATATTCATGTAGCCGGTGCGGAAAACCGACCTCCGATGCTTGAAAAAGGTGGATATCTCCCATGGACAAGCCGCATGCTTCGTTACATCAAAACAAAGCCTGATGGTAAACTAATGATCAACTCCATTACAAATGGTCCATTCAAGCCAAGACAAGTTCAAATTGAAGGTAATCCAAATGCAACACCTCCTACTCAACCATTCGTGCGTGAACAAACAGAAGCAGATTACACAGAGGAAGACAAGAAGCAGATCGCCGCTGATGATATGGCAATGCATTTAATCCAACTTGGATTACCACGGGAGATCTTTGCTGCGGTCGACAGTTGTGAAACTGCTTATGCTATGTGGGAACGTGTCAGAAGGATATGTCATGGAACAGAGATTGGACAACAGGACGTTGAGAACAAACTTCTTACGGAATGGGAGAACTTTACATCTACTAAAGGTGAACAGATTGAATCTTACTACACAAGGTTTTGCACTTTGATGAATGAGTTAATTAGAAACAAGTTGACACCTCGAACAATTGCAACAAACATCAAATTCATCAATAACCTTCCAGAAGAATGGGGTCGTTATGTTACAATTGTCAATCAAACAAAGGATTTACATAAGGTGAACTATGATCAACTTACGCTAGACTTTGATGTTACGCGTAAACTTACAGGTTACGCATAACATCTTACGCGTAAGATTATTCAAGGTTTACGCGTAAAATCAAGCTTTACGCGTAAGTTTTTGACTTTTTGACAACCAAACTTCAAACGGCCATAACTTTTGAACCGTAACTCCGTTTTCGACGAATCAGCTGTCAAAACGACCGCGAGACCGAGAAGAAGGACACGTTGAATCATCTAAAGATCATTCAAGCCCACCTTCGAGGCCCAAATCCACTCTGAACGGATGTTATTGAGGTTTTAAGGTTTCAGATCAAATTTTTCACCATAAAAACTTGCATCAACTTACACTAAACACTACTCCTACTTCGTTGGAACGATCCAAGAATCAACTTTATCAATCTAGACTTCATCAATGGCTACTCAGCAAGATATTCATGCAGCCGGTGCGGAAAACCGACCTCCGATGCTTGAAAAAGGTGGATATCTCCCATGGACAAGCCGCATGCTTCGTTACATCAAAACAAAGCCTGATGGTAAACTAATGATCAACTCCATTACAAATGGTCCATTCAAGCCAAGACAAGTTCAAATTGAAGGTAATCCAAATGCAACACCTCCTACTCAACCATTCGTGCGTGAACAAACAGAAGCAGATTACACAGAGGAAGACAAGAAGCAGATCGCCGCTGATGATATGGCAATGCATTTAATCCAACTTGGATTACCACGGGAGATCTTTGCTGCGGTCGACAGTTGTGAAACTGCTTATGCTATGTGGGAACGTGTCAGAAGGATATGTCATGGAACAGAGATTGGACAACAGGACGTTGAGAACAAACTTCTTACGGAATGGGAGAACTTTACATCTACTAAAGGTGAACAGATTGAATCTTACTACACAAGGTTTTGCACTTTGATGAATGAGTTAATTAGAAACAAGTTGACACCTCGAACAATTGCAACAAACATCAAATTCATCAATAACCTTCCAGAAGAATGGGGTCGTTATGTTACAATTGTCAATCAAACAAAGGATTTACATAAGGTGAACTATGATCAACTTACGCTAGACTTTGATGTTACGCGTAAACTTACAGGTTACGCATAACATCTTACGCGTAAGATTATTCAAGGTTTACGCGTAAAATCAAGCTTTACGCGTAAGTTTTTGACTTTTTGACAACCAAACTTCAAACGGCCATAACTTTTGAACCGTAACTCCGTTTTCGACGAATCAGCTGTCAAAACGACCGCGAGACCGAGAAGAAGGACACGTTGAATCATCTAAAGATCATTCAAGCCCACCTTCGAGGCCCAAATCCACTCTGAACGGATGTTATTGAGGTTTTAAGGTTTCAGATCAAATTTTTCACCATAAAAACTTGCATCAACTTACACTAAACACTACTCCTACTTCGTTGGAACGATCCAAGAATCAACTTTATCAATCTAGACTTCATCAATGGCTACTCAGCAAGATATTCATGCAGCCGGTGCGGAAAACCGACCTCCGATGCTTGAAAAAGGTGGATATCTCCCATGGACAAGCCGCATGCTTCGTTACATCAAAACAAAGCCTGATGGTAAACTAATGATCAACTCCATTACAAATGGTCCATTCAAGCCAAGACAAGTTCAAATTGAAGGTAATCCAAATGCAACACCTCCTACTCAACCATTCGTGCGTGAACAAACAGAAGCAGATTACACAGAGGAAGACAAGAAGCAGATCGCCGCTGATGATATGGCAATGCATTTAATCCAACTTGGATTACCACGGGAGATCTTTGCTGCGGTCGACAGTTGTGAAACTGCTTATGCTATGTGGGAACGTGTCAGAAGGATATGTCATGGAACAGAGATTGGACAACAGGACGTTGAGAACAAACTTCTTACGGAATGGGAGAACTTTACATCTACTAAAGGTGAACAGATTGAATCTTACTACACAAGGTTTTGCACTTTGATGAATGAGTTAATCAGAAACAAGTTGACACCTCGAACAATTGCAACAAACATCAAATTCATCAATAACCTTCCAGAAGAATGGGGTCGTTATGTTACAATTGTCAATCAAACAAAGGATTTACATAAGGTGAACTATGATCAACTTACGCTAGACTTTGATGTTACGCGTAAACTTACAGGTTACGCATAACATCTTACGCGTAAGATTATTCAAGGTTTACGCGTAAAATCAAGCTTTACGCGTAAGTTTTTGACTTTTTGACAACCAAACTTCAAACGGCCATAACTTTTGAACCGTAACTCCGTTTTCGACGAATCAGCTGTCAAAACGACCGCGAGACCGAGAAGAAGGACACGTTGAATAATGTAAAGATCATTCAAGCCCACCTTCGAGGCCCAAATCCACTCTGAACGGATGTTATTGAGGTTTTAAGGTTTCAGATCAAATTTTTCACCATAAAAACTTGCATCAACTTACACTAAACACTACTCCTACTTCGTTGGAACGATCCAAGAATCAACTTTATCAATCTAGACTTCATCAATGGCTACTCAGCAAGATATTCATGCAGCCGGTGCGGAAAACCGACCTCCGATGCTTGAAAAAGGTGGATATCTCCCATGGACAAGCCGCATGCTTCGTTACATCAAAACAAAGCCTGATGGTAAACTAATGATCAACTCCATTACAAATGGTCCATTCAAGCCAAGACAAGTTCAAATTGAAGGTAATCCAAATGCAACACCTCCTACTCAACCATTCGTGCGTGAACAAACAGAAGCAGATTACACAGAGGAAGACAAGAAGCAGATCGCCGCTGATGATATGGCAATGCATTTAATCCAACTTGGATTACCACGGGAGATCTTTGCTGCGGTCGACAGTTGTGAAACTGCTTATGCTATGTGGGAACGTGTCAGAAGGATATGTCATGGAACAGAGATTGGACAACAGGACGTTGAGAACAAACTTCTTACGGAATGGGAGAACTTTACATCTACTAAAGGTGAACAGATTGAATCTTACTACACAAGGTTTTGCACTTTGATGAATGAGTTAATCAGAAACAAGTTGACACCTCGAACAATTGCAACAAACATCAAATTCATCAATAACCTTCCAGAAGAATGGGGTCGTTATGTTACAATTGTCAATCAAACAAAGGATTTACATAAGGTGAACTATGATCAACTTACGCTAGACTTTGATGTTACGCGTAAACTTACAGGTTACGCATAACATCTTACGCGTAAGATTATTCAAGGTTTACGCGTAAAATCAAGCTTTACGCGTAAGTTTTTGACTTTTTGACAACCAAACTTCAAACGGCCATAACTTTTGAACCGTAACTCCGTTTTCGACGAATCAGCATTCAAAACGACCGCGAGACCGAGAAGAAGGACACGCTGAATAATCTAAATATCATTCAAGCCCACCTTCGAGGCCCAAATCCACTCTGAACGGATGTTATTGAGGTTTTAAGGTTTCAGATCAAATTTTTCACCATAAAAACTTGCATCAACTTACACTAAACACTACTCCTACTTCGTTGGAACGATCCAAGAATCAACTTTATCAATCTAGACTTCATCAATGGCTACTCAGCAAGATATTCATGCAGCCGGTGCGGAAAACCGACCTCCGATGCTTGAAAAAGGTGGATATCTCCCATGGACAAGCCGCATGCTTCGTTACATCAAAACAAAGCCTGATGGTAAACTAATGATCAACTCCATTACAAATGGTCCATTCAAGCCAAGACAAGTTCAAATTGAAGGTAATCCAAATGCAACACCTCCTACTCAACCATTCGTGCGTGAACAAACAGAAGCAGATTACACAGAGGAAGACAAGAAGCAGATCGCCGCTGATGATATGGCAATGCCTTTAATCCAACTTGGATTACCACGGGAGATCTTTGCTGCGGTCGACAGTTGTGAAACTGCTTATGCTATGTGGGAACGTGTCAGAAGGATATGTCATGGAACAGAGATTGGACAACAGGACGTTGAGAACAAACTTCTTACGGAATGGGAGAACTTTACATCTACTAAAGGTGAACAGATTGAATCTTACTACACAAGGTTTTGCACTTTGATGAATGAGTTAATCAGAAACAAGTTGACACCTCGAACAATTGCAACAAACATCAAATTCATCAATAACCTTCCAGAAGAATGGGGTCGTTATGTTACAATTGTCAATCAAACAAAGGATTTACATAAGGTGAACTATGATCAACTTACGCTAGACTTTGATGTTACGCGTAAACTTACAGGTTACGCATAACATCTTACGCGTAAGATTATTCAAGGTTTACGCGTAAAATCAAGCTTTACGCGTAAGTTTTTGACTTTTTGACAACCAAACTTCAAACGGCCATAACTTTTGAACCGTAACTCCGTTTTCGACGAATCAGCTGTCAAAACGACCGCGAGACCGAGAAGAAGGACACGCTGAATAATATAAAGATCATTCAAGCCCACCTTCGAGGCCCAAATCCACTCTGAACGGATGTTATTGAGGTTTTAAGGTTTCAGATCAAATTTTTCACCATAAAAACTTGCATCAACTTACACTAAACACTACTCCTACTTCGTTGGAACGATCCAAGAATCAACTTTATCAATCTAGACTTCATCAATGGCTACTCAGCAAGATATTCATGCAGCCGGTGCGGAAAACCGACCTCCGATGCTTGAAAAAGGTGGATATCTCCCATGGACAAGCCGCATGCTTCGTTACATCAAAACAAAGCCTGATGGTAAACTAATGATCAACTCCATTACAAATGGTCCATTCAAGCCAAGACAAGTTCAAATTGAAGGTAATCCAAATGCAACACCTCCTACTCAACCATTCGTGCGTGAACAAACAGAAGCAGATTACACAGACGAAGACAAGAAGCAGATCGCCGCTGATGATATGGCAATGCATTTAATCCAACTTGGATTACCACGGGAGATCTTTGCTGCGGTCGACAGTTGTGAAACTGCTTATGCTATGTGGGAACGTGTCAGAAGGATATGTCATGGAACAGAGATTGGACAACAGGACGTTGAGAACAAACTTCTTACGGAATGGGAGAACTTTACATCTACTAAAGGTGAACAGATTGAATCTTACTACACAAGGTTTTGCACTTTGATGAATGAGTTAATCAGAAACAAGTTGACACCTCGAACAATTGCAACAAACATCAAATTCATCAATAACCTTCCAGAAGAATGGGGTCGTTATGTTACAATTGTCAATCAAACAAAGGATTTACATAAGGTGAACTATGATCAACTTACGCTAGACTTTGATGTTACGCGTAAACTTACAGGTTACGCATAACATCTTACGCGTAAGATTATTCAAGGTTTACGCGTAAAATCAAGCTTTACGCGTAAGTTTTTGACTTTTTGACAACCAAACTTCAAACGGCCATAACTTTTGAACCGTAACTCCGTTTTCGACGAATCAGCTGTCAAAACGACCGCGAGACCGAGAAGAAGGACACGTTGAATAATCTAAATATCATTCAAGCCCACCTTCGAGGCCCAAATCCACTCTGAACGGATGTTATTGAGGTTTTAAGGTTTCAGATCAAATTTTTCACCATAAAAACTTGCATCAACTTACACTAAACACTACTCCTACTTCGTTGGAACGATCCAAGAATCAACTTTATCAATCTAGACTTCATCGATGGCTACTCAGCAAGATATTCATGCAGCCGGTGCGGAAAACCGACCTCCGATGCTTGAAAAAGGTGGATATCTCCCATGGACAAGCCGCATGCTTCGTTACATCAAAACAAAGCCTGATGGTAAACTAATGATCAACTCCATTACAAATGGTCCATTCAAGCCAAGACAAGTTCAAATTGAAGGTAATCCAAATGCAACACCTCCTACTCAACCATTCGTGCGTGAACAAACAGAAGCAGATTACACAGAGGAAGACAAGAAGCAGATCGCCGCTGATGATATGGCAATGCATTTAATCCAACTTGGATTACCACGGGAGATCTTTGCTGCGGTCGACAGTTGTGAAACTGCTTATGCTATGTGGGAACGTGTCAGAAGGATATGTCATGGAACAGAGATTGGACAACAGGACGTTGAGAACAAACTTCTTACGGAATGGGAGAACTTTACATCTACTAAAGGTGAACAGATTGAATCTTACTACACAAGGTTTTGCACTTTGATGAATGAGTTAATCAGAAACAAGTTGACACCTCGAACAATTGCAACAAACATCAAATTCATCAATAACCTTCCAGAAGAATGGGGTCGTTATGTTACAATTGTCAATCAAACAAAGGATTTACATAAGGTGAACTATGATCAACTTACGCTAGACTTTGATGTTACGCGTAAACTTACAGGTTACGCATAACATCTTACGCGTAAGATTATTCAAGGTTTACGCGTAAAATCAAGCTTTACGCGTAAGTTTTTGACTTTTTGACAACCAAACTTCAAACGGCCATAACTTTTGAACCGTAACTCCGTTTTCGACGAATCAGCTGTCAAAACGACCGCGAGACCGAGAAGAAGGACACGTTGAATAATCTAAATATCATTCAAGCCCACCTTCGAGGCCCAAATCCACTCTGAACGGATGTTATTGAGGTTTTAAGGTTTCAGATCAAATTTTTCACCATAAAAACTTGCATCAACTTACACTAAACACTACTCCTACTTCGTTGGAACGATCCAAGAATCAACTTTATCAATCTAGACTTCATCGATGGCTACTCAGCAAGATATTCATGCAGCCGGTGCGGAAAACCGACCTCCGATGCTTGAAAAAGGTGGATATCTCCCATGGACAAGCCGCATGCTTCGTTACATCAAAACAAAGCCTGATGGTAAACTAATGATCAACTCCATTACAAATGGTCCATTCAAGCCAAGACAAGTTCAAATTGAAGGTAATCCAAATGCAACACCTCCTACTCAACCATTCGTGCGTGAACAAACAGAAGCAGATTACACAGAGGAAGACAAGAAGCAGATCGCCGCTGATGATATGGCAATGCATTTAATCCAACTTGGATTACCACGGGAGATCTTTGCTGCGGTCGACAGTTGTGAAACTGCTTATGCTATGTGGGAACGTGTCAGAAGGATATGTCATGGAACAGAGATTGGACAACAGGACGTTGAGAACAAACTTCTTACGGAATGGGAGAACTTTACATCTACTAAAGGTGAACAGATTGAATCTTACTACACAAGGTTTTGCACTTTGATGAATGAGTTAATCAGAAACAAGTTGACACCTCGAACAATTGCAACAAACATCAAATTCATCAATAACCTTCCAGAAGAATGGGGTCGTTATGTTACAATTGTCAATCAAACAAAGGATTTACATAAGGTGAACTATGATCAACTTACGCTAGACTTTGATGTTACGCGTAAACTTACAGGTTACGCATAACATCTTACGCGTAAGATTATTCAAGGTTTACGCGTAAAATCAAGCTTTACGCGTAAGTTTTTGACTTTTTGACAACCAAACTTCAAACGGCCATAACTTTTGAACCGTAACTCCGTTTTCGACGAATCAGCTGTCAAAACGACCGCGAGACCGAGAAGAAGGACACGTTGAATAATCTAAATATCATTCAAGCCCACCTTCGAGGCCCAAATCCACTCTGAACGGATGTTATTGAGGTTTTAAGGTTTCAGATCAAATTTTTCACCATAAAAACTTGCATCAACTTACACTAAACACTACTCCTACTTCGTTGGAACGATCCAAGAATCAACTTTATCAATCTAGACTTCATCAATGGCTACTCAGCAAGATATTCATGCAGCCGGTGCGGAAAACCGACCTCCGATGCTTGAAAAAGGTGGATATCTCCCATGGACAAGCCGCATGCTTCGTTACATCAAAACAAAGCCTGATGGTAAACTAATGATCAACTCCATTACAAATGGTCCATTCAAGCCAAGACAAGTTCAAATTGAAGGTAATCCAAATGCAACACCTCCTACTCAACCATTCGTGCGTGAACAAACAGAAGCAGATTACACAGAGGAAGACAAGAAGCAGATCGCCGCTGATGATATGGCAATGCATTTAATCCAACTTGGATTACCACGGGAGATCTTTGCTGCGGTCGACAGTTGTGAAACTGCTTATGCTATGTGGGAACGTGTCAGAAGGATATGTCATGGAACAGAGATTGGACAACAGGACGTTGAGAACAAACTTCTTACGGAATGGGAGAACTTTACATCTACTAAAGGTGAACAGATTGAATCTTACTACACAAGGTTTTGCACTTTGATGAATGAGTTAATCAGAAACAAGTTGACACCTCGAACAATTGCAACAAACATCAAATTCATCAATAACCTTCCAGAAGAATGGGGTCGTTATGTTACAATTGTCAATCAAACAAAGGATTTACATAAGGTGAACTATGATCAACTTACGCTAGACTTTGATGTTACGCGTAAACTTACAGGTTACGCATAACATCTTACGCGTAAGATTATTCAAGGTTTACGCGTAAAATCAAGCTTTACGCGTAAGTTTTTGACTTTTTGACAACCAAACTTCAAACGGCCATAACTTTTGAACCGTAACTCCGTTTTCGACGAATCAGCTGTCAAAACGACCGCGAGACCGAGAAGAAGGACACGTTGAATCATCTAAAGATCATTCAAGCCCACCTTCGAGGCCCAAATCCACTCTGAACGGATGTTATTGAGGTTTTAAGGTTTCAGATCAAATTTTTCACCATAAAAACTTGCATCAACTTACACTAAACACTACTCCTACTTCGTTGGAACGATCCAAGAATCAACTTTATCAATCTAGACTTCATCAATGGCTACTCAGCAAGATATTCATGCAGCCGGTGCGGAAAACCGACCTCCGATGCTTGAAAAAGGTGGATATCTCCCATGGACAAGCCGCATGCTTCGTTACATCAAAACAAAGCCTGATGGTAAACTAATGATCAACTCCATTACAAATGGTCCATTCAAGCCAAGACAAGTTCAAATTGAAGGTAATCCAAATGCAACACCTCCTACTCAACCATTCGTGCGTAAACAAACAGAAGCAGATTACACAGAGGAAGACAAGAAGCAGATCGCCGCTGATGATATGGCAATGCATTTAATCCAACTTGGATTACCACGGGAGATCTTTGCTGCGGTCGACAGTTGTGAAACTGCTTATGCTATGTGGGAACGTGTCAGAAGGATATGTCATGGAACAGAGATTGGACAACAGGACGTTGAGAACAAACTTCTTACGGAATGGGAGAACTTTACATCTACTAAAGGTGAACAGATTGAATCTTACTACACAAGGTTTTGCACTTTGATGAATGAGTTAATCAGAAACAAGTTGACACCTCGAACAATTGCAACAAACATCAAATTCATCAATAACCTTCCAGAAGAATGGGGTCGTTATGTTACAATTGTCAATCAAACAAAGGATTTACATAAGGTGAACTATGATCAACTTACGCTAGACTTTGATGTTACGCGTAAACTTACAGGTTACGCATAACATCTTACGCGTAAGATTATTCAAGGTTTACGCGTAAAATCAAGCTTTACGCGTAAGTTTTTGACTTTTTGACAACCAAACTTCAAACGGCCATAACTTTTGAACCGTAACTCCGTTTTCGACGAATCAGCTGTCAAAACGACCGCGAGACCGAGAAGAAGGACACGTTGAATAATCTAAATATCATTCAAGCCCACCTTCGAGGCCCAAATCCACTCTGAACGGATGTTATTGAGGTTTTAAGGTTTCAGATCAAATTTTTCACCATAAAAACTTGCATCAACTTACACTAAACACTACTCCTACTTCGTTGGAACGATCCAAGAATCAACTTTATCAATCTAGACTTCATCAATGGCTACTCAGCAAGATATTCATGCAGCCGGTGCGGAAAACCGACCTCCGATGCTTGAAAAAGGTGGATATCTCCCATGGACAAGCCGCATGCTTCGTTACATCAAAACAAAGCCTGATGGTAAACTAATGATCAACTCCATTACAAATGGTCCATTCAAGCCAAGACAAGTTCAAATTGAAGGTAATCCAAATGCAACACCTCCTACTCAACCATTCGTGCGTGAACAAACAGAAGCAGATTACACAGACGAAGACAAGAAGCAGATCGCCGCTGATGATATGGCAATGCATTTAATCCAACTTGGATTACCACGGGAGATCTTTGCTGCGGTCGACAGTTGTGAAACTGCTTATGCTATGTGGGAACGTGTCAGAAGGATATGTCATGGAACAGAGATTGGACAACAGGACGTTGAGAACAAACTTCTTACGGAATGGGAGAACTTTACATCTACTAAAGGTGAACAGATTGAATCTTACTACACAAGGTTTTGCACTTTGATGAATGAGTTAATCAGAAACAAGTTGACACCTCGAACAATTGCAACAAACATCAAATTCATCAATAACCTTCCAGAAGAATGGGGTCGTTATGTTACAATTGTCAATCAAACAAAGGATTTACATAAGGTGAACTATGATCAACTTACGCTAGACTTTGATGTTACGCGTAAACTTACAGGTTACGCATAACATCTTACGCGTAAGATTATTCAAGGTTTACGCGTAAAATCAAGCTTTACGCGTAAGTTTTTGACTTTTTGACAACCAAACTTCAAACGGCCATAACTTTTGAACCGTAACTCCGTTTTCGACGAATCAGCTGTCAAAACGACCGCGAGACCGAGAAGAAGGACACGTTGAATCATCTAAAGATCATTCAAGCCCACCTTCGAGGTCCAAATCCACTCTGAACGGATGTTATTGAGGTTTTAAGGTTTCAGATCAAATTTTTCACCATAAAAACTTGCATCAACTTACACTAAACACTACTCCTACTTCGTTGGAACGATCCAAGAATCAACTTTATCAATCTAGACTTCATCAATGGCTACTCAGCAAGATATTCATGCAGCCGGTGCGGAAAACCGACCTCCGATGCTTGAAAAAGGTGGATATCTCCCATGGACAAGCCGCATGCTTCGTTACATCAAAACAAAGCCTGATGGTAAACTAATGATCAACTCCATTACAAATGGTCCATTCAAGCCAAGACAAGTTCAAATTGAAGGTAATCCAAATGCAACACCTCCTACTCAACCATTCGTGCGTGAACAAACAGAAGCAGATTACACAGACGAAGACAAGAAGCAGATCGCCGCTGATGATATGGCAATGCATTTAATCCAACTTGGATTACCACGGGAGATCTTTGCTGCGGTCGACAGTTGTGAAACTGCTTATGCTATGTGGGAACGTGTCAGAAGGATATGTCATGGAACAGAGATTGGACAACAGGACGTTGAGAACAAACTTCTTACGGAATGGGAGAACTTTACATCTACTAAAGGTGAACAGATTGAATCTTACTACACAAGGTTTTGCACTTTGATGAATGAGTTAATCAGAAACAAGTTGACACCTCGAACAATTGCAACAAACATCAAATTCATCAATAACCTTCCAGAAGAATGGGGTCGTTATGTTACAATTGTCAATCAAACAAAGGATTTACATAAGGTGAACTATGATCAACTTACGCTAGACTTTGATGTTACGCGTAAACTTACAGGTTACGCATAACATCTTACGCGTAAGATTATTCAAGGTTTACGCGTAAAATCAAGCTTTACGCGTAAGTTTTTGACTTTTTGACAACCAAACTTCAAACGGCCATAACTTTTGAACCGTAACTCCGTTTTCGACGAATCAGCTGTCAAAACGACCGCGAGACCGAGAAGAAGGACACGTTGAATCATCTAAAGATCATTCAAGCCCACCTTCGAGGCCCAAATCCACTCTGAACGGATGTTATTGAGGTTTTAAGGTTTCAGATCAAATTTTTCACCATAAAAACTTGCATCAACTTACACTAAACACTACTCCTACTTCGTTGGAACGATCCAAGAATCAACTTTATCAATCTAGACTTCATCAATGGCTACTCAGCAAGATATTCATGCAGCCGGTGCGGAAAACCGACCTCCGATGCTTGAAAAAGGTGGATATCTCCCATGGACAAGCCGCATGCTTCGTTACATCAAAACAAAGCCTGATGGTAAACTAATGATCAACTCCATTACAAATGGTCCATTCAAGCCAAGACAAGTTCAAATTGAAGGTAATCCAAATGCAACACCTCCTACTCAACCATTCGTGCGTGAACAAACAGAAGCAGATTACACAGAGGAAGACAAGAAGCAGATCGCCGCTGATGATATGGCAATGCATTTAATCCAACTTGGATTACCACGGGAGATCTTTGCTGCGGTCGACAGTTGTGAAACTGCTTATGCTATGTGGGAATGTGTCAGAAGGATATGTCATGGAACAGAGATTGGACAACAGGACGTTGAGAACAAACTTCTTACGGAATGGGAGAACTTTACATCTACTAAAGGTGAACAGATTGAATCTTACTACACAAGGTTTTGCACTTTGATGAATGAGTTAATCAGAAACAAGTTGACACCTCGAACAATTGCAACAAACATCAAATTCATCAATAACCTTCCAGAAGAATGGGGTCGTTATGTTACAATTGTCAATCAAACAAAGGATTTACATAAGGTGAACTATGATCAACTTACGCTAGACTTTGATGTTACGCGTAAACTTACAGGTTACGCATAACATCTTACGCGTAAGATTATTCAAGGTTTACGCGTAAAATCAAGCTTTACGCGTAAGTTTTTGACTTTTTGACAACCAAACTTCAAACGGCCATAACTTTTGAACCGTAACTCCGTTTTCGACGAATCAGCTGTCAAAACGACCGCGAGACCGAGAAGAAGGACACGTTGAATCATCTAAAGATCATTCAAGCCCACCTTCGAGGCCAAAATCCACTCTGAACGGATGTTATTGAGGTTTTAAGGTTTCAGATCAAATTTTTCACCATAAAAACTTGCATCAACTTACACTAAACACTACTCCTACTTCGTTGGAACGATCCAAGAATCAACTTTATCAATCTAGACTTCATCAATGGCTACTCAGCAAGATATTCATGCAGCCGGTGCGGAAAACCGACCTCCGATGCTTGAAAAAGGTGGATATCTCCCATGGACAAGCCGCATGCTTCGTTACATCAAAACAAAGCCTGATGGTAAACTAATGATCAACTCCATTACAAATGGTCCATTCAAGCCAAGACAAGTTCAAATTGAAGGTAATCCAAATGCAACACCTCCTACTCAACCATTCGTGCGTGAACAAACAGAAGCAGATTACACAGACGAAGACAAGAAGCAGATCGCCGCTGATGATATGGCAATGCATTTAATCCAACTTGGATTACCACGGGAGATCTTTGCTGCGGTCGACAGTTGTGAAACTGCTTATGCTATGTGGGAACGTGTCAGAAGGATATGTCATGGAACAGAGATTGGACAACAGGACGTTGAGAACAAACTTCTTACGGAATGGGAGAACTTTACATCTACTAAAGGTGAACAGATTGAATCTTACTACACAAGGTTTTGCACTTTGATGAATGAGTTAATCAGAAACAAGTTGACACCTCGAACAATTGCAACAAACATCAAATTCATCAATAACCTTCCAGAAGAATGGGGTCGTTATGTTACAATTGTCAATCAAACAAAGGATTTACATAAGGTGAACTATGATCAACTTACGCTAGACTTTGATGTTACGCGTAAACTTACAGGTTACGCATAACATCTTACGCGTAAGATTATTCAAGGTTTACGCGTAAAATCAAGCTTTACGCGTAAGTTTTTGACTTTTTGACAACCAAACTTCAAACGGCCATAACTTTTGAACCGTAACTCCGTTTTCGACGAATCAGCTGTCAAAACGACCGCGAGACCGAGAAGAAGGACACGTTGAATCATCTAAAGATCATTCAAGCCCACCTTCGAGGCCAAAATCCACTCTGAACGGATGTTATTGAGGTTTTAAGGTTTCAGATCAAATTTTTCACCATAAAAACTTGCATCAACTTACACTAAACACTACTCCTACTTCGTTGGAACGATCCAAGAATCAACTTTATCAATCTAGACTTCATCAATGGCTACTCAGCAAGATATTCATGCAGCCGGTGCGGAAAACCGACCTCCGATGCTTGAAAAAGGTGGATATCTCCCATGGACAAGCCGCATGCTTCGTTACATCAAAACAAAGCCTGATGGTAAACTAATGATCAACTCCATTACAAATGGTCCATTCAAGCCAAGACAAGTTCAAATTGAAGGTAATCCAAATGCAACACCTCCTACTCAACCATTCGTGCGTGAACAAACAGAAGCAGATTACACAGACGAAGACAAAAAGCAGATCGCCGCTGATGATATGGCAATGCATTTAATCCAACTTGGATTACCACGGGAGATCTTTGCTGCGGTCGACAGTTGTGAAACTGCTTATGCTATGTGGGAACGTGTCAGAAGGATATGTCATGGAACAGAGATTGGACAACAGGACGTTGAGAACAAACTTCTTACGGAATGGGAGAACTTTACATCTACTAAAGGTGAACAGATTGAATCTTACTACACAAGGTTTTGCACTTTGATGAATGAGTTAATCAGAAACAAGTTGACACCTCGAACAATTGCAACAAACATCAAATTCATCAATAACCTTCCAGAAGAATGGGGTCGTTATGTTACAATTGTCAATCAAACAAAGGATTTACATAAGGTGAACTATGATCAACTTACGCTAGACTTTGATGTTACGCGTAAACTTACAGGTTACGCATAACATCTTACGCGTAAGATTATTCAAGGTTTACGCGTAAAATCAAGCTTTACGCGTAAGTTTTTGACTTTTTGACAACCAAACTTCAAACGGCCATAACTTTTGAACCGTAACTCCGTTTTCGACGAATCAGCTGTCAAAACGACCGCGAGACCGAGAAGAAGGACACGTTGAATAATCTAAATATCATTCAAGCCCACCTTCGAGGCCCAAATCCACTCTGAACGGATGTTATTGAGGTTTTAAGGTTTCAGATCAAATTTTTCACCATAAAAACTTGCATCAACTTACACTAAACACTACTCCTACTTCGTTGGAACGATCCAAGAATCAACTTTATCAATCTAGACTTCATCAATGGCTACTCAGCAAGATATTCATGCAGCCGGTGCGGAAAACCGACCTCCGATGCTTGAAAAAGGTGGATATCTCCCATGGACAAGCCGCATGCTTCGTTACATCAAAACAAAGCCTGATGGTAAACTAATGATCAACTCCATTACAAATGGTCCATTCAAGCCAAGACAAGTTCAAATTGAAGGTAATCCAAATGCAACACCTCCTACTCAACCATTCGTGCGTGAACAAACAGAAGCAGATTACACAGAGGAAGACAAGAAGCAGATCGCCGCTGATGATATGGCAATGCATTTAATCCAACTTGGATTACCACGGGAGATCTTTGCTGCGGTCGACAGTTGTGAAACTGCTTATGCTATGTGGGAACGTGTCAGAAGGATATGTCATGGAACAGAGATTGGACAACAGGACGTTGAGAACAAACTTCTTACGGAATGGGAGAACTTTACATCTACTAAAGGTGAACAGATTGAATCTTACTACACAAGGTTTTGCACTTTGATGAATGAGTTAATCAGAAACAAGTTGACACCTCGAACAATTGCAACAAACATCAAATTCATCAATAACCTTCCAGAAGAATGGGGTCGTTATGTTACAATTGTCAATCAAACAAAGGATTTACATAAGGTGAACTATGATCAACTTACGCTAGACTTTGATGTTACGCGTAAACTTACAGGTTACGCATAACATCTTACGCGTAAGATTATTCAAGGTTTACGCGTAAAATCAAGCTTTACGCGTAAGTTTTTGACTTTTTGACAACCAAACTTCAAACGGCCATAACTTTTGAACCGTAACTCCGTTTTCGACGAATCAGCTGTCAAAACGACCGCGAGACCGAGAAGAAGGACACGTTGAATCATCTAAAGATCATTCAAGCCCACCTTCGAGGCCCAAATCCACTCTGAACGGATGTTATTGAGGTTTTAAGGTTTCAGATCAAATTTTTCACCATAAAAACTTGCATCAACTTACACTAAACACTACTCCTACTTCGTTGGAACGATCCAAGAATCAACTTTATCAATCTAGACTTCATCAATGGCTACTCAGCAAGATATTCATGCAGCCGGTGCGGAAAACCGACCTCCGATGCTTGAAAAAGGTGGATATCTCCCATGGACAAGCCGCATGCTTCGTTACATCAAAACAAAGCCTGATGGTAAACTAATGATCAACTCCATTACAAATGGTCCATTCAAGCCAAGACAAGTTCAAATTGAAGGTAATCCAAATGCAACACCTCCTACTCAACCATTCGTGCGTGAACAAACAGAAGCAGATTACACAGAGGAAGACAAGAAGCAGATCGCCGCTGATGATATGGCAATGCATTTAATCCAACTTGGATTACCACGGGAGATCTTTGCTGCGGTCGACAGTTGTGAAACTGCTTATGCTATGTGGGAACGTGTCAGAAGGATATGTCATGGAACAGAGATTGGACAACAGGACGTTGAGAACAAACTTCTTACGGAATGGGAGAACTTTACATCTACTAAAGGTGAACAGATTGAATCTTACTACACAAGGTTTTGCACTTTGATGAATGAGTTAATCAGAAACAAGTTGACACCTCGAACAATTGCAACAAACATCAAATTCATCAATAACCTTCCAGAAGAATGGGGTCGTTATGTTACAATTGTCAATCAAACAAAGGATTTACATAAGGTGAACTATGATCAACTTACGCTAGACTTTGATGTTACGCGTAAACTTACAGGTTACGCATAACATCTTACGCGTAAGATTATTCAAGGTTTACGCGTAAAATCAAGCTTTACGCGTAAGTTTTTGACTTTTTGACAACCAAACTTCAAACGGCCATAACTTTTGAACCGTAACTCCGTTTTCGACGAATCAGCTGTCAAAACGACCGCGAGACCGAGAAGAAGGACACGTTGAATCATCTAAAGATCATTCAAGCCCACCTTCGAGGCCCAAATCCACTCTGAACGGATGTTATTGAGGTTTTAAGGTTTCAGATCAAATTTTTCACCATAAAAACTTGCATCAACTTACACTAAACACTACTCCTACTTCGTTGGAACGATCCAAGAATCAACTTTATCAATCTAGACTTCATCAATGGCTACTCAGCAAGATATTCATGCAGCCGGTGCGGAAAACCGACCTCCGATGCTTGAAAAAGGTGGATATCTCCCATGGACAAGCCGCATGCTTCGTTACATCAAAACAAAGCCTGATGGTAAACTAATGATCAACTCCATTACAAATGGTCCATTCAAGCCAAGACAAGTTCAAATTGAAGGTAATCCAAATGCAACACCTCCTACTCAACCATTCGTGCGTGAACAAACAGAAGCAGATTACACAGACGAAGACAAGAAGCAGATCGCCGCTGATGATATGGCAATGCATTTAATCCAACTTGGATTACCACGGGAGATCTTTGCTGCGGTCGACAGTTGTGAAACTGCTTATGCTATGTGGGAACGTGTCAGAAGGATATGTCATGGAACAGAGATTGGACAACAGGACGTTGAGAACAAACTTCTTACGGAATGGGAGAACTTTACATCTACTAAAGGTGAACAGATTGAATCTTACTACACAAGGTTTTGCACTTTGATGAATGAGTTAATCAGAAACAAGTTGACACCTCGAACAATTGCAACAAACATCAAATTCATCAATAACCTTCCAGAAGAATGGGGTCGTTATGTTACAATTGTCAATCAAACAAAGGATTTACATAAGGTGAACTATGATCAACTTACGCTAGACTTTGATGTTACGCGTAAACTTACAGGTTACGCATAACATCTTACGCGTAAGATTATTCAAGGTTTACGCGTAAAATCAAGCTTTACGCGTAAGTTTTTGACTTTTTGACAACCAAACTTCAAACGGCCATAACTTTTGAACCGTAACTCCGTTTTCGACAAATCAGCTGTCAAAACGACCGCGAGACCGAGAAGAAGGACACGTTGAATAATCTAAATATCATTCAAGCCCACCTTCGAGGCCCAAATCCACTCTGAACGGATGTTATTGAGGTTTTAAGGTTTCAGATCAAATTTTTCACCATAAAAACTTGCATCAACTTACACTAAACACTACTCCTACTTCGTTGGAACGATCCAAGAATCAACTTTATCAATCTAGACTTCATCAATGGCTACTCAGCAAGATATTCATGCAGCCGGTGCGGAAAACCGACCTCCGATGCTTGAAAAAGGTGGATATCTCCCATGGACAAGCCGCATGCTTCGTTACATCAAAACAAAGCCTGATGGTAAACTAATGATCAACTCCATTACAAATGGTCCATTCAAGCCAAGACAAGTTCAAATTGAAGGTAATCCAAATGCAACACCTCCTACTCAACCATTCGTGCGTGAACAAACAGAAGCAGATTACACAGAGGAAGACAAGAAGCAGATCGCCGCTGATGATATGGCAATGCATTTAATCCAACTTGGATTACCACGGGAGATCTTTGCTGCGGTCGACAGTTGTGAAACTGCTTATGCTATGTGGGAACGTGTCAGAAGGATATGTCATGGAACAGAGATTGGACAACAGGACGTTGAGAACAAACTTCTTACGGAATGGGAGAACTTTACATCTACTAAAGGTGAACAGATTGAATCTTACTACACAAGGTTTTGCACTTTGTTGAATGAGTTAATCAGAAACAAGTTGACACCTCGAACAATTGCAACAAACATCAAATTCATCAATAACCTTCCAGAAGAATGGGGTCGTTATGTTACAATTGTCAATCAAACAAAGGATTTACATAAGGTGAACTATGATCAACTTACGCTAGACTTTGATGTTACGCGTAAACTTACAGGTTACGCATAACATCTTACGCGTAAGATTATTCAAGGTTTACGCGTAAAATCAAGCTTTATGCG